>PVKH010048637.1:0-10174 GCA_004027955.1 Chaetophractus vellerosus | reverse complement strand
GTGTTGGCACTTGCTATCCCCTCAGTGAATAATATATTATTTTCTATACTCCAGCACCTAAAACCAATACATGCTTGTCAATTGAATTAATGTATTTCCATTTATGCATTTTAGAAATTCATTCTTATTAATGGCTTATCCTTAAAGTAACTGAATTCATTAATTTCCAAATTTAACTTTAAAATTGTTTTGGGGTATTTTATAGCAATATCTAGTAAGAAGCAAAGCTTTTTGTTGATTATACATTTTCTAAAATATTTTGGAGTGCTACATGTGGCAATCATTAAGGTTAAAAAGCCAAAGTTGTTACATAGTTTCTTACAAATATAGTGACACCTTAAAGATGACAAACTCTATTTTTACAATCCTGCTGGTATTTTTCTGTAGATCTGAGGGGTTGCGAAACAGAACGAGGGAAAGTCAGACTCTGACCATCTTGCCCAGTTTTCTCATTAAACCCCCATTTGCTAGTTTACTTTAGCATGCATTAGGCTTTCTGTAGAGGAGGAGATGTGACTACTTGGATTGATTATAATTTTGCTTGGAGCATTACAATTTTCTGCTAATATTTGTCTTTTTACTGAAATTTTTGTAACTTCTCCTGGGTACTAGAGTTTTTCATGAAATTGGGCTCACAGGACTAACTGACGCACTTAGAAGTCAAATTTCTCTTAAAACTTTAAGTCTGAATGCCAAGTAGGTTTTTATTTATTTCACTTGCTTCCTTTACTCCTTTTTAATTTGTTATATATCTAATTCAATCTCGTTCAGTCACTTATCAAATGACATTTTTGTAAGCTAGATAGAGCAATTTGTACACTATTCTTTCTTTGGAAAGGCAATGCCACCTTCATTCTTTAGAAATTCCTTTTTTTAATGTATTCCCTGTGAAAATTAAGTACCTCTTCAAATCATAATATTTGGAAAAGCCTTGGCAATTATTGGGGGAAATAATTACAGTACTGGTTATACAATCCCATGTTTAACAGAAGTTAAAATGTATTATCTTGCCCAAAGTCACAAAACTATTAAAAATAGGCTTAGATATATTTTTTTTAAACTTACTGACTGGTGATCCTTCTACCACACCAGAATCATGTTCATTTATTTATTTTTATGAATGCACTTTTCTTCTAACATGTTAAAATTGTTATTTTAATATCAGATTTTTTTTTTACTTTTTGTAGTTTGCTGCATGGTTGTTACTAACTTAAAAACCCAGTTATAAAATTCATTAAGAGCATTTTTCTTGTCCATTATTATTATGTATTATGCCTCCTCTTGTGGTCACAACAGGAAGGAAAGATAGAACCCCACTGCCACCATACCCACACACACACACTCAAAATTTGGTTGGGATGTTGAAATTGCTGATAGCACGCATATATCAAGAGAGTATGAAAGGATTATTACTCACACATTTAAGCTTTCTGGGGACAGTAGGGCAGTCTCCCATGCAGATTTGAAAATGGCTTGAGAAAACAGGAAAAGGGGACTGGGTTGGCTTTTATTGTGATTAGGAGTGTGGCTGAGATGAGAATTCCTGCCCACATGTGAACCGTGGCCTGGGATTCCATGGTTTGAACTTAACACTGAGATGGCAGGAGAGAATTTCTTATCAGCTTGCCCAAAAGTGAAGCAGAAGGACAAAGTGGAATGGGGAGACTTGAAACTTGTAAGCAATCAATCAAAAATGGAATGAGAGCCTTTGTTCTACTTCTGAATATGTTATTTATTTTTGTTAATAATTACAGTACTGGCTGTTCAATTCTTTAAGATTGTGTAATCAGCTTAATTATATAATATATATTTTAATAACTTATCTCCAAACTAAGAAGTATATTAGGAAGCTACAAAGGATGAAACTCAATGTTTTTTTTATGATTTCTTTTCATAATGACTTTTATTATGTTAGTGTGTTAAATCTAAAAGAACAAATGGCCAAATTCCCTGATGGGACCTATATAAGAGTGGCTGCTTAAATAATTACTGTTAATGCGAAGATCTTTTTTCTTACATATCTATGTTTAGAAACTCATTTTCTTCATTAAGTTTTCTAAACTGGGTGGTAAACATGCCAAATCTGCTTTACTTCAAATTGTACAATTTTGTTCCGAGTATCACACCTGACAGGCTTAGGAATCCTACCTGTGGCCTTTTCACCAGGGGGAGTTATATTTTAAGAGTAATTACTGTAAAATTTAAAATAAGCAAAGGCAGAAATAGTCAATGATTAGATTAATCACAGAAAGCTCAGGATGGACTGTTGAGGTTAAGTTCTAGTCAGTTTTTAGTTCTCCACAAAACATAAATGCCAAATGGTAACCTTGCTAATGCTACCTCTAAACTAAATAGATTACCAATTAGAAAACAGAACATAACTGGAAAGAGGATCAAATTATTTTTAGAAAATTCCATTAATTTTAATTAGAGAGTCTGATACCACAAGGTTTCAGCATCATCATTATAATAAATAAATAAGTGCAATATATTGAATCTGAGAGAGCAGATATACCTATTCTACAATGATGACCGTTATAACTAATAATGCTTTCCTTGAAAGGATGACATGATGACTCATAGTAATGCAATAAAAAGAAAAAGAGTAAAACAGGATATGTTGTATCTGCAGTTGTAGAATGGATTTGGGGTTGCTTGTTTGCCTCACTGAGAAACCAACACCTGAGCAAAGACATGAAGGAGTCTAGGGAGTTAGGTGTTCAGGTGTCTGGAGAAAGATCTTCCAGGAAGAGTGAACAGAAAGCTCAAGGCTGTGAAGTTGGAGTGTAAATTGGTGTTTTAGAGGAATGCAAGGAGACCCAAATGACTGGAGCAGTGAGTGTTGGGAAGAGCAGAAGGCGAAAGATGAAAAAGAATGGGAAATGGTATCATGTGGACTTATAAGCCATTAAAAGGAATTTGACTTCTATTCTGAAGGAAATGGGAATACATTGAAGGATATATAGCATGACATGATCTTATATTAATTTTTGTAAAATATTTTCCTACCTGCTGAAACTACAGTAAAGGGGAGCAAAGTCTGAAGCAGGGAAACTTGATAAGAGGTTAATTAAATTTAATTAATAAAATTTTAATCCAGATGAGCAATGATGGTGGTTATGTAGAATAACAGCACTGGAGATGCTGAGAAGTAGAAAGAATACAGATAATTTGAGGAAAAAGTCAACAGCTCTATCCAATTTTCTGGGAGCATTATGTGAGGTATGTCTATGTGGGAAAGGAAAGGAAAAGGGAAAAGCAAGGGGAGGAAAGGGAAAAGGAAAGGGAAAGGGTGGGAAGGGAAGGAAGGAAAGGGAGGGAGGAAGGAAGAAGAAAGAGAAAGAGAAAGAAAAGAAGAGAAGAAAAGGAAATAAAGAAATAGAGAGAGAGAGGAAGGAAAGAAGGAAGGAAGGAAGGAAGAAAGAAAAAGAAAAAGAAGAAAGAAAGAATGGAGGGAAGGAGGGAGGGAGGGAAGGAGGGGTCCAAAGTTTTGGCTTGATCATATAGCCAAAAACGAAAATGGAAAAGGGAGAAGGGGGATAAATTTTGGGGATTAGAGAATCCATAATTCAGTTTTTCATAATACTGAGTTTTAGTTATATACTAGATACCTATTAGATCTCCAAGTGAATATGGCTTAAAAGCAATGGGGTATACATGTTTATAGGTGGGAAAGATATAAATTTGGGGTTCATGAGCATAGAGATGATTTTTAAAGCTATGAGAAGATTAAGCTGTTGAATGTAGCCAGAGAATAGAAGAGGGATGAACAGTGAGCCTTGGAAAATCCTTCATTAGGGAGAAGAAACATCAGAGAAGGATGGGAAGGCTTGGCCAATTAGACAGAAGGAAACCAAGAGAGTGTGGTATCCTGGAGACCTGATAAAGAAGAGGTTTCAAAGAGGAAAAAAGCAGTCAACTGTGTCAAAAGTTGCTGATATTTCAAGTACGATGAGAACTGACAGTTTAGCATTTAGATTTAGCAATGTGCAAGTAACGGGTGACCAAGACAAGGACAGAAATCTTAACCAGAGATGACTTTCCCATACATTATCTCTTTCTAGTTAAGTTTCTTTCTTAGGGCCACAAAACCAGTAAATGGTGGAGCATAAATCAAATCTACATCAGTTTGACCCCAAAGCCTATGAAAGGTTTTTACAGCTTATTTTTCACCAATAAAAGTTTTTATAATCTAAACATTTGGCTTGGAACCAAAGAATCATCAAAATAACAGAACCAGTAAGTACTTATTAAGAAATTAAAAATATTGTCTAGTCTCTCCCCAGACAACATTAACTATCTTGGCCTTTTTCTAGAAGGCAAATGATAACAGTCATAACCTAACTACACAAATAGAAGATGATTAGAATGTGTTAAAGCAATATTTATCAAGTAGAATTCAGAATACCTACCTGCTTTGCTATATCTAGGAAATTAGATGCATGGATCTGTTTTTATATATATTGATTTATTATCAATATTTTAAAAATACTGCAATGATTTCATATTTCCATCTTTTTGTTTGCTTTTGGAATCTTTTTGTATTTTGAGTTAAATAAAAAAGACATTTACTTTTCCTTACCTTTCAAACAGGGGTAGAATGCACTAAGTATGGAATTGTATGCATTAATGCTTTGGACTTCTAATAACGTAGTTAAGGAAAAGTAGTTTATTGGTACCTGCCTGAATGTTCTGTTACATTAATCAGTAGGCAGTACATCATATTTTTCCCCTTTATTTTAAGTCATAAAAAGCTCCTACTCTCTTACTTTAGGCAAGAGTAGAAATTACCACTTTAAAGAAATCTGAATGAGATTTCTCCTGAAGGGTGTCTTACCTCCTCTTTTATAGCCACCATGGATGTAGCATTCCTTCCCCCAGTTTTTCCAAACATATACTGTGACAAATCAGTTTTATGATTGTGTTATAAAATAGAGGCCATTGTGGAAATAAACAAGGATGAAAAGTTAGTCAAGAGAGAAGGCTGCTGTGCTCTAATTTAACTTTTTCATAATTATCTTTGAGATAGAGTCAATATGAGTGTTCTTTTTACAGAGCTGAATCCATTCAAGCTTGTCTACACAGAATGTTTATTTAGAAATCAGTTATATTGATAGAGATAGTGGCTACCAGAAATTTTGAGGGGAGAGGCAGGGAATAATAGGTAGAACATAGGGCATTTTTAAGGTATTGGAATTAAGTTTAAGCCATAAACTGTAGACCTTGGTTAGTAGCAATGCTTCAATATTTATTCATCAATTGTAACAAATGTATTATACTATTGTAATTTGTTTTTAATAGGGGAAGGTGTGGGAGGGGAAGGGGGAGGAGTATGTGGGAATCCCTTATACTTTTGTTGTAACTTTTCTGTAATCTAAAACCTCTTTAAAAATAAAGTTTATTATATGAAAAGTTAATTATAGTTTTTAAAAAATCTTTTCTCCACCTTTCATAACAAAAGAAAGTCTATTTTGGAAAGTTTTTGTCAATGTGGACTATTTAAAAGGTACCCAGAAGGAGTGGTAACATCTACGAAATGGTTATCTGAAAAAGATTCACTTTTTTTCCCCTTACATGCCTAGATTTTATTCACATATGTTTATTTACATTTATATGTAATTTTATTATTTATGCACAATATTATATATAATAATATCTAATTATATATATATAATATGAAGACCTATGAATTTGGTCTTACAATATTTCTTATTTATAAATCTAAGAATCCTTTACATACTCCACAAGGTCTTATAATTCACAGAGGGGAAAATCTCCATCCTTTATTTTTTTTCTGACTAAATCTACCTCCTCAGGTTTAAAATCATCAACAAAGAAAAAGGATAGGATAGTTGTAGTATCTTAGTCCCTATCAACACCAGAGTATTTTTGGAAGATGGTAGTTAAGCAGTCTCAGGATTATTTACCCATCTATCTTGACAGGAAAGTCTTCAAGCTTATCTGTTAAGAGGTCTTGTCCTGCTTTTATACTCCTTTATTATGCATATCTGATCTTAACCAAGGTTTACAGCTATTAAAACCATGGGGTTGTTCATCATTCTCATCTATGTTATAAAATCTTAAGAGGGGATGTTGTCCAGTTAGAGGGAGTGTTTAGGAAGAGATGGTGGAGGAAAGAAAAGAGGGTCCTGCAAAGATTCAAGAACAAAGATCAGGAGGGAGGCCATTTCAGAGTTGGATCAGGAGAGGAAGAAATTGGACTTGGTCATAATGGGGCAAAATAAGACTTTGTTTAGAACCCAGTGGCTTCACTGGGACACTTCTGAGTCTTCCTTTGCTCAAAATTCTTGATCAATAGAAAATCACTGCAACTTAATACAGGACTCCAGCAAATCATGCAGATTGAAACTTGAGCTAGAAGGTAAAGAACACATTCTAGCCAAGATGCTGGACCAGGTTAAGGTAAACATTAAACGAGTGGTAGAAGAAGGAAGCTGCGCCTAAAAACCTAGAATATGTAACCAGCTACAGAAGTAGGGATTGTAGCAGGTATGATTTACTGATTATGGTGACTTCTAATCCATCCAAACTTTTCTTCTGCTACTGCAGATGATGGCTAATATTTTAGTTTTGGGGGTGGAGGAGAAGTTAAATTGATATTACATGGCAGCTAATGGGATTTTGTTTGTCCCTTTGTATTGTGTTATAATGATACATATTGGAATCAGACATATATTTACAATACTATGTTCAGATGATGAGAAAACATTTTTTCTTGAAAAAGTTTTGAGCTTTAGCTAAAACTGCTTTCCTTAATGTGTAATATTTTATTTAGCTCTCTAATATTTATAAATTCATATCCAGAAAAGTTGATATTCTCCTTGAAAGAAGAAAATGAAATTATGAAGGTAGTAAATATGTTCAGACTATGTAATATTATATTATTTTAACTGGACTCCATTATTTTAAAACTTTATTTTCATAATTATAATAAACAATAGATGTTTGTAGATAATTGGGATAAAGTAAAATATAAAGCAGAGAAAATTATCTCTAATTTCACCAACCAAGGATAAGAAGGTTTTACTTTTATGTTTAAAATCAAATATATCTACAAAGTAGAATCTCTATTTGTGTAGATAGAAATCCAAACTTTTTTCACATACCGTGCCACAAACTTCTTTTATTTATTATTTATTTAGGAAAATATTATTTTTAATATAACTAATCATTTGATCATATTATACTAAAGTTTGTTTCATTATTTCTCTCTTGAACATTTTGCTTCCAAATTTTTATTATAAATAATGTTGCAGTGAGCACTGATATGTGTAAATCTTTATGTACTTTTCTAGATATTTCCTTATGGCAGTTTTCTTCAGGTTGACTTACTCTGCCAATGTCTGAACAACTTTGTGTGTGTTTGTGTATCTCCCAACTGGTTTCTGAAACCCTAGTTTCTGTTTGCATGCCTTAAGGTTTATTAACCCATCAGTATGCTTATTTGTAATCCTTAGCCAATCTTATGTGATTATTCATGGATGATTTTAACATATAACACCCTTTTTAAAATTTTACCCTTTTTCCTCTTATTAACATTAGCGATTTTAACATTCCTATAGATGACACATCCATAACCTGATCTCATCAATTCAAACAACATTTTTCTGTTTCATACTTTACCTACTCATTCCTATCTAATACCTTACAAACTGTCAATTCTGTCCTTATTTTTATATTGAAACCCACTAAATCTTTGACCACACAGAGTTCTCCAAATCATTTTCCCATTTGCATTTTTTATTATCAATACCCCCCTGTGATGCCCTCACTTCTTTCCTTATTCAGGTTAATGTTTCTATCCCATAATTATAACTGCTGATTTGCTAGCCTCCAAACTTTCTTACCTTTGTCTCCCTATAACATACTTGCTAGAAAATACCTAACCTAGTTAAACCCAAATATCTGCCTATTGCACCTGAACATTGGCACATTTAGGGAGAAAAACACACCAACATACTGGACAACCTAAATTTAAGACCACAAATAAAAAATGGACATTCAACAGGGCCTAGCATTTTATCATATCTTTATAATATAATTTTACATTTTCCAAAGTGGCAATCAAATCGTATTCTATCTTCTAATTCTTCATAACCCCCCTTCTCTCCTACTCCTTAGGTGCCTTATACTTTATTGAGAAAATGAAAGTCATCATACTCCCTCATATTCAGTCATTAAAAGTAATGACCTATGAACATGTGAATAATACACATATCAGTTAATTGTCCCTGTTATTATAAAGGGCAACATAGACATATTTTTCCTAGATATGAGTCTCCCATTACTTTTTGACATCTCTCTCTCCCACATCCTCCTGAATTATTACCAGTTTCTTTTCCCTGATGGATGGATTATTCACATCAACATTCATAAGTGCTTCAGTAACTCCTTTCTGATTACAAAAATACAGAAAAAACAACAACAACATGTTGACTTCACACCTCTCCCCAAAATACTACCTCTTTTCTCTGATTCCTCTGACAGTTTTTATTTCCTCGCCTCACATGCTGTCCACACATTCCATTTAGTCTTCTGCAGCTATCTCCCCTTCAGGGTATTTTTGTCAAGGTCAGTAATGAACTCTTGATTGCCACGTGTGGCAACCACTTTTCTCATTTTATTTGAGCCCATCATATTTGAGACAAGTATTTTCTCCCTCCTTGAAAAAAACATTCTTTTGATATCTGTGATACCACATTCCTTGGCTTTTCTCATCAATCTTCTTGGCTGGCTCTCCTCCTCTGTTCATTTTCCACAAGTCAGAATGATCCAGGGCTCAGGTCTGGCACCTTTTTCCCCTAAATTCACATACTCCTGTAGGTCACCTGGGCTAGTTCCAAGGTATTGAATCTATTTCTGGTCTTCTCATCTTCTTGGAACTCCAGACTCATGTTTCCACTCATATTTCCACATTGATATCTAATAGGCATATCAAACAAAAATGAGAACAAAAATCCTTCTTCTGTCTTCCCCTACCCCAGTGTGCCCTTCCTTCATTCTTCCCAATGTCAGAAAACAGTCATTCACCCATTAAAAATGTAGTAAAAAATAGTTTCTTCTCTTTCTTCAGTTCATATTATCCATCACCAAGTTTTATTGACTATACCTCCAAAAAGTAGGCTGGCATTTTTCCTCTTGTTTCTTCTGTTACCAGCTTTACTTAAGCCATAATCTCGATCTGAAATTTTAAGCTTTTGCTGTCAATTTTCTTTCCAGCTCTCTTCTTGTTAGTTCCTTCCCCCACACTCTTATAGCAAACAGTCAGTAAGATTGTTTTCATATAATTTAAGTCAGCTCTTGTATCATTCATATAAAGGCATTGGCCACCAGAGGTTCTGAGGGGAAGGACAGGGAAGAGTAGATATAACATGGGGCATTTTTGGGACATTGGAATTGTGCTGCATGACATTGCAATGACAGATACAGACTATTATACATTTTGTCAAACCCTGTAAAATTATGCGGTACAAAGTGTAAACTGTACTGTAAACTATAGACCATGTTTAGTAGCAATGATTTAATATGTGTTCATCAGTTGTAACAAATATACCACACTAATGAAAGATGTTAATGGCGGAAGCTGTGGGAGGGGTATGGGATGGGGCATATGGGAATCTCCTATATTTTTGGTATATCATTTATGTAATCTAAAGCTTCTTTAAAAATAAAAATAATAATAATAAAATAAAAAATTATGAGAAAAAAATGCATAGTGACTTTTTATCATATTTAAAACAAAATCCAAATATCTCTTCTTAGCTTACGAAGGCCATACCTACTATCTACCTTCTCCTATCCTTGCCACTTCCTGCTGCTTATGACGACTTTGTCTTCATATCTTGCCTACTGTGTAATTCCATGGCCTAAGTTTTCATTTATCCTAAAGTGGCATATCAAGATATTTTCCGGGGCCGGCTCGATAGCCCAGTGGATAGGGCACCGGCATACCACATGGGAGGCCCCGGGTTCGGTTCCCGGGGACCTCTCCTAGAGGGCAGACCACCTTGAGAATGGCAAGCCGCCATGGGCGGGCCAGAGCCGCCGTGGGCAGGGCAAAAAGCTGCCACGGACAGGGCAAAAGCCACCACGGGCAGGGCAGGTCGCCCGCGAATGGAGCGCCGCCAGCCACCCACGAACTGAAGCAAGAGCC
>PVKH010048636.1:0-10183 GCA_004027955.1 Chaetophractus vellerosus | reverse complement strand
GAAAAGCAAATCATAATCCGTGCATCCTCAGGCTTCAGAACAAGGGGGGTTCAGGGATCCCACTTCTGAATGGCACAGCCCAAGACATCTGAAGGGGGCCAGGTCCAGAGTGGATGCTCTAGGTCCCAACCGGCCCCCGCCCCTCCCCCAGCCCTGGTGTGCGTTGCATATTTTACCAAGGTCTCCTCAGCTAACGAAAATTCCGGAACCTCTGTCAGGCGACAGGACTGGAAACACTGAAGTGCAGTGCTGAAGGCTCTTGGAGGGATGTGGCCCACGCCTGCCTCTGTGACTCCTCATTCCTGCACTCCCCGAACGCTCCAAGCCTGCTCATCCTTCCAGCTGTGTCAAGACTCTCAGTCTGGGGGTTCGGGGACCTGTCGCTTTCAGATAATTTTACATGTTTCCTTTCTGATTCATTGTGTTTAACTTTAAGTCTCAAAAGGCACTCATTCTCATTTTTAATATCTTGCATCAAGTTTCACTGAAGTTCTAAGGTGCTGATCACAGATAGTACCTACCTAGCAGAGTTGTGGTGAGAACGGAATGAGATATGTGCGAACATAGCACAATGAGCTTTTCGGAGAAGTGCTTAAAAATGTTAGTGTCATTTTTTATATGTCGCTTTATACAGAGTACAGCACAGACCTGAGGATACACAGTGGCTTTGGCTAATGATATCTCTGGAATCATATGTTTTGTCCTGATTAAAAATAATAATATAGGGAGCAGATGTGGCTAAAGCAGTTGGGCACCTGCCGCCCACGTGGCAGGTCCTGGGTTTGGTTCGGTGCCTCCTAAAGAAGAAATAAACAGGCAACGAGCAGATAACGGGCAGAAACAACAAGCAAACAAGCAGACAACGAACAAAAACAATGCACAAACAGATGAAGGAGCCATGAGGGTGGTGGTAGAGAAGAAGAATGTATATTCACTGAAGAAAATTTTGGTTTTACATAAAAGTGTAAAGAAGAAAATAAAAACACAAATTTTAATGGTTGTAAGATGTCTCATAGTTAATTTGATCATTCTTCTATTGCTGAAAATGTAATGTTTTTGTAATTAAGTAATGTAGTCATCCCCCTATATACATCTTTCTAAACTCTTCTATATCTTTCCTTGGGATAAATTACTTGATTGGGAATTTCAGGACTACCTTTTGATGTGTATTAGCAAATTCCTTCCCAAAAAGTTTGTACTCCTTGCCATTTCTGTTATTAGTGTATGAGACTGCATTATTTGAAAGAAAAAACTGTACCAGTTCATTAGTTTAAAATGTCATTTTAATTTTATTTTTAATTTGCATTTTATTACTACTAAGGCTGAGCACTTGTGTTCATATATTTATGGACATTTTGTAGTTCTTTTTGTCAATCGCCAGCTTATATCCTTTGCTCATTTTCTTATTGGAGTATTTTTTAGTTTTGAATTTAATTTTAAGAAGTCTATCTCTTAAGAATATTAAACTTTTATCTTTGTAGTTTGTCTTTTAACTTTATTATGTTTCTGGATACATACCTTAATTTTTTTTTATGTAATCAAATCTTTCCCCACCCTCAAAGATAAGATGTATTTTAAAGTGTGAAATGAGAGAGAGAGGTCTAATTTTTTCCCAAGTAGTTAACCTATTAAATGATAATAGTTTAGCATTCCTTCTAATTGCTTATATTTGGTTGTTACTTTCTTAGCATAGCAATTGAAGAGAGTAGGTACTTATCACCAAATTAGTTGATTTTTCAATCCCTAGACAACAGATTTGTATTTAAAATGCAGGATAAATTATGAAACTCAATATAAGGAAGCACTACTTACATTGTTTGTTAAAATTTATATGAATATGCATAAAATAAGACCACAACAATATATACCAAAATGTGAACATCATCTTTTTTTCGGGGTAGGGTTAAAAATATTTCCCCTTTTTTTGGTCTATATTTTCACATGGGTTTGTATTACCTTTGCAATAAGAAACAATGTACTGTATACTCATATATGTTTATTTATGGTACAGATAGGAAATCCATTTAAGCATTTTATGGTTTGGTTTCCTCTTGCAAAACTTCAATGAATTCCTCACAGTTGGTGTTAAAGTAAAAAAAAAAAAAAAGGAAAAGCACAGCATATAAGAATGATATATTTTTTAAAATCCTTAACATGTTTGACAGAGGTAGAAAGTTTAACCTTTAGTTAAATATTTTAAAAAGCACATTACAACTCACCTGCAAATATTAAAATGGAGAAAGCATGTTTTTCATTGCTGTATCTTAAACAACAGCATAAGGGAAACTTTTTTTTAAAAATGTAAAGCATTTTGGCATTATTACATGGTGAAATAAATTTTCACTGCCTCTCCATCTGGTGAAGATAGAGGGAAAGCCACTCCAAAAAGCAGCAGAAGATAGATTAAAACAATGATTTTAAAAGTATGGTACACTTTCCCTGAGACTTTTCCAGGGTGTCCTTTAGAGCAAACTATTTTTACAGTAAATCTAAGATGGTTTTTGCCCTTTTCACTGCGTTGATATTTTCACAGAAGGTGCAAAAGCAAGGTGAGTAAAACTGTAGGTGACTTAGCATGGAGCAAGCCAGGGGCACCAAACTGGTAAAAGAAAGATTGACCTTGATGAAGCAGTAAATTTTATTAATTTTTAACCCATGAATATGTTTATTTTTAAATATTCTGTGTGCCATCATGGAAAATATGCATAAAGCATATTTCTGTGGCACACCACAGTGCTATGTTTTTAGAGGAAAAGCAGTTGTGCAGTTGAACTGTCCTTTTTTTTTTTAATGGAACACCATTTTTACTTCAAAGAATGATTGACAGCAAAACTATTACTCCACCTTGAGTATTTGGCAGACACTTTCTTAAAAATGAACAAAGTGAGCCTGTCACTTCAAGGGAAATGACTGTCAGTATTTGTTGTCAATGATAAAATTCGAGGTCACAAGAGAAAATTAGAATTTTGGAAAACTTTCATCTGCCACCCCTAAGATTAACAGCTTCCCGCTACTTAAAGAATTTTCTGATGAAATTGATGTTGATATTAACAAGTGATTTTTTTGATATTGCATCATGAAAATTGGGAAATTTGCCTAACTCAGTGAACCAATATTTTCAAAATGACCAGTGCATATATAACAAGATTAAGCATGGGTAAAAGAGTCATTCAAAGTGCAAGACCACAGACCAATAGATTTTAATGTAACAAAATATGAAAAGTTCATTGATATGGCTTCAGATTCCATATAATAACTAACTACTTGTCTGTTTTTGGTGTAGTATGATAGAAGAATGCCCACAATCATCTGAAAAAGCTATTAAATGCTACTCCCTTTTCCAATTACAAATCTATGTGAGGTTTGCTTTTCTTTATGGAATTCAACCAAAATGAAATATTGCAATGGAGTAAATGCAGAAGCAGAAAGATAGTTTCTTCTACTAAAATAGACATTTTAGAGATTTATAAAAATGCAAAGCAGTGGGGTACTTCTAAGTTTTTTGTTTTGGAAAATATAGTTAATTTTCATAAAAAGATGCTATTATAATATTATGTAATGGATTTCTTATTGCAAAGTTAAATGAATCAATAATACCTACAAATTTACTCAGCTTTAATTTCTAAATAGTAAATATTGACAAATATAACTCACATAAACTAAAGCTTTTTGGAGTCTTAATCATTTTTAAGATTGTAAAGAGCTCCTGAGACCAAGAATTTTGAGGACCTCTAGACTAAAATAGTGAGATATAAATTAATCAGTGTTCATGAGAGGAAGAAAATTAATACTTTGAATGACTGTTATGTTGTGAGCTTACTTAATATTGCAATTACCCTCCAGGTGAATCTTATCTACAATTCTAGGTGGAGAGAAAGCGCTCAGAGAGAGTCAGTCGTTGGTCCAAGGTTATGATTTAAACCCAAGTCTGAAAAACCCCACACTCTTTCCTCTTACCCCTCATTGCCTCCATACCATTATTATAAGGCATGGATTGATCAAAGGATTGACTTTCCGTGTTTGAGCTCTTGGTGTGTGAACGTGCAGGGGATGGTATCTGAACAGAGAAACCGGGAGAATTAGGGATGTGTTGGGAAAGGGAAAAATATCATGTTGCCGTAACAAAAGAACTTGTTAATTGTAAACTTAACTGATGGTACATTTTGTCAAGAAGAATGAAACCGCATTCGAAACACTTCTAGAAGACAGGCAAATCTTGACCATCTCAAGAGCTCAAACCACCTTCAGGTGCCGATTCGCTGCAGCCTGAGCACTGCTCTGGCCTCGCCTTGACCACACTCTCCTGTTGATAATAGCTACTATTTATTGAGAGCGTCTCACGATCAGGCCCACTGCCAAGTGCTTGGATTCCTTATCTCTGTGTGAGAAACTAAAGCTCTGAGAGGTGAAATTATTCCTCTACAGTCACTTAGGAGTGAGAGGATCAGGACCTGAATGCAGGGCTGACTCGGAAGCCCATGCTCTTGCCCGCTAGGCTGCACCAGGTGCTGCTCTTCTGCTGAATTTCAGTTCCCTGAGGGCTGGACTCAGGTCTTTTTCTTCTGGATAGCCCCATGCCTAGCGCCATGCTTGGTCAATTTTCAGTGATTGAATGTACCATGAAATACAGTAAGAGCTAAATAAAGAACCGAACTGCTTTCACTTGCCAGAAGCCTGGTGAAGGACATGACCTGTTGCCTGATTGTTAATTCAAGATACTGGGCTGCCAGCTTGGCTGAACATCCAAGCTTGTTAATTTTGTTTTCTCTGGTAATATCCCATACCAATGGTTTCCCATGGTCATTATTATACTTTATGTTGCTACACCTTATCTGACCTGTGAAAGGAAGAATGATTTTAAACACACACCCCTAGGGCAGAGGTAACTCTTGGTAATCCTGGATGGGATAGTCATAGCAATACTGTCTGCTGAAGCTTGTTGCAGGAGAAAGACTAAATACAAATTTTAGGTATGACATTCTTTGATTTAAAAAAAAAATAGGCAAGAAGCATTAGAAATGCTTTTATATTAAACAGGAGGCTGTTAGCACAAGCTTAGGGTACAAACCATTAATATCTGTTTCAGAAATATGTTCAGTGTTGCAGAAGCTGCTAGATGCCACCTGGTATGCATTCTTTTCTTCTTCCCTAGTGATAGAACTGTTTTTACTTGGAGGCAGCAATGTGCTTCCCTTGCAGCTAACTGTGGCCATGTAAATAAGTCCTGCCCAATGAGATGGATGTATCAGGTGTGGGGTAAGATTTCTGGCAAAACTCCTTAAATTAGGGAAATAAAAGTAACACCCATTTACAGTTCATTTAAAATCTTATCAAACTAGGAATAAAAGGGAAGTTCCTCGATCTGATAAAGGGAGTCCAAAATACCTCTAGCTATTATTGTACTAATGGTGAAATGTTGAAATTTCCCCCCACAATCACAAGCAGCACAATGTGGTCTTCTCTCACCATTTCTATTTAAAATTGTACTGAGGTCTTATTTAGTGCAATAAGGCAAGAAACAAAAAGAAGAGGCATTGATATTGGAAAGGGAAAAATTGTTATTCACTGCTGACATGGTCAAGTCCACAGAAAATCCTAAGGAATCTACAAAAAAAAAAAAAAAAAAAAAGGACTAGAACTAATGAGAAAATTTAACAAATGTTGTAGAATACAGATTTGATATGCAAAGCCAATTGTATTTCTATATGTTAGCAACAAAAATTGGAAAACAAAAAATTAAAAATAGCCATTTACAATAGCATGGGAAAAAAAAACATAAAATACCTAGGAATAAATTGTAGAAAGATATGCAGGCTCTATACCCTGAAAATGGCAAAGCATTGCTGAGAGAAAGTAATTGGAAGATACACTATTTATAAGATGTCCATTCTCCCCAAGTCGACATATGGTTTCAATGCAATCCCAATCAAAATGTCAGCATATTTTCTTAAGAAATTGGCAAGCTTATTCTAAAATTGACAAGCTAACTATTTGCATTTGTGGAAAGGCAAAGGATCGAGGATAGCCACAAGAAAAGAACAGTGTTGGAGGACTTACACTTCCCAATTTCGAGGCTTTTTATAAAGCTAAAGTAATCAAGACAGCGAGGCATTAGGGGTTTCATGGGTGTATTCAAAGGATCAATGGATGAGAGTAGAGTGTCCAGAAATAGACTCATACATATGTAGCCAGTTGATTTTTAACAAGGGCTTCAGGACAATTCGAAGGGGAAATGAAAGTCTTTCTTAACAAACAGTGCTGGAACAACTGGACATCTTTATGGAATAAAAGATAGTCTAGATCTTTTTTTCTCATTCCAAATACAGAAGGGAATTTGAGCTTCTAGAAGAAAACTTAAGAGGGATCTTTGTAACCTTGGGGTAGGCAAAGATTCTGTAGATAGAACAAAAATACAGAACTATAAAATTAAAAATTGATAAATTGGACTTTATCAAAATTAAAAACTTTTGTTTGACCAAAGACATTACCAAGAAAATAAAAATACAAGTCACAGACTGGGAGAAAATATCTGCAAACATATATTTGACAAAGAATTTGAATTCAGAACATAGAAATGATTCTTATAACACAATAGCAAGAGGACAATCTAATTTTTAAAACTGGGCAAAAGATTTGAAAAGTTATTTCACAGAATAAGATATAAGAATGCAAATAAGCATATGAAAAGATGTGCAACATCATTGGTCATTAGGGAAATGCAAATTAAAACTATGAGATAACACTGTTTACCTATTAGAATGGCTAAAATGTGAAAGACTGAAATTTCCAAGCATTAGCAAGGATGTAGAGAGACTAGGAACAAGTGGGACTCTATGTTGCTGATGGAAATACAAATTGATACAGCTACTTTGGAAAATAGTTTGGTAGTTTCTTAAAAAACTAAATGTAGACTTATCATACAGGTCAGCAACTCTTCTCGTAGAAATCTATCCAAGAAAAATAAAGACATATGTCCACTTAAAGACTTAGACATAAATTATACTACCAGCATTTTTCATGAGAGTCCAAAATGGAAGCAATCAAAATGTCCATCAATAGGGGGAATAAATAAACAAAATGTAGTAAATCCATACAACGGACTACTACTTAACAACAAAAAGGAACAAACTGCTGATACACACAATCATGTGAATACTCCCTTATTTCATTTATAGGAAGTCGAAGAATAGACCAAACTAATCTAGGATGTAGATATTAGAAAATGGGCACCTTTGGGAAAGTGGAACTGACTGTAAAGGGGCATCAGGAAACTTTCTGGGGTGATGAAAATGTTCTACATCTTGTTTTGGGTGGGGATTATATGGGTGTATCCAATTGTTAAAACTCATCCAACCAAATACTTCTGATATGTGCTTTTTAGTGTACTCCAATTTTATCTCAGTAAAAGGAGAAAGACAGCTGGCACGCACCCTTCATTGATCTGCCCTGTTTTTCTCCTTTCTTCCTGTCAGGAATTAAGGTGTAACGATTAGTGCCCCAGCAGCCTTATTGGGCAATGGAGGCTGAATTCAAGCGCCAACAATGACAGAGCAGAAAGCAGAAAAGGCCCAGGTCCCTGTTTCTGTAAAGCTGCCATACCAACCTGAATTGCCTTTCTTTGGACTTCTTTTTGTGAGAGAGAGAGAAAGAAAGAAAACCTCTTCCTTGTTGAAACCACTGTGAAGGATACTTGCAACCAAACAATTCCTAAGAGTTACAATCTGTGATGAATTCCTTTGATGGTCAAATTATTTTCAGCTAGATTAAATTTTAGTTGAGAACCACATTGAGATTTTAAAAAATATCATAAAAGCTATTTTTTATAGAGATCAGTGCCTTTGGTGTATAAAAGTATTAAAAGGCAATCTAAGTTTGGAAAAATCATTTCATGTGTACTAGATGTAAAGTAGATAAGGGCTTAGTTTTGGACCAAACCAGATCTTGGTGCAGACCGCTGATGAATTATGTGACCTCGGGCAAATTAATCTGCCACTGATTAGTCACGTGGCCTTCGGCAAATTACTAACCTCTCAGAGCCTCCGTTACTTCCTCTGAGTACAGGATGATGAAACCTGCTTTAACCTGCTGCTATTTTGTAGGCTGAATGAGATCATGTATGTAAAATCCTTAGCACAGGGTCTGGGCCAGAACAAATAGTAGCTTTTTAAAAATAGAAGGATATTAAATAATTTGATTTTGAACATGTGATTGAACGTGCAGGTAAGCCTTACAAAGTCATTTGCTCTTCACCATCCCATGGATAATACAAGGTTTGAATAGTTGATTATGGCATCACTGCCCAATCTTTTACTGAACTCAATAGCAGTAAAGGCCACAATGGACTTCTCTAAGCAATAAGAGAATCCCAAATTTCCCAAAGTATGTCAGAAGAAGCAGCAAAAATTATTATTTTGGCAGCAGTCATGTTAGTGGAGAAAGATATTCTAAGAAGGTGTGGTCACTGTCAGTCTCAGACAGTGGTGATCTTTGTGGATGGAAAGTCTCTGAGGCATTGGGGGTGGCCCAGTCAAGTGGACCCTGCAGTGAAGAACTTGGTCCCCTTGTCTGCAGAGAACAAAGCCAAGTTCCCCACGTCCTACGCAGCAGTGACACAGGGAAGTAGATGCTACAGGTGCTACAGGACACATGGCTGGAACCATGGAGTTAAGAGGACCTCACCTTGGCTCCAAACAGCCCAGGCTACCAAGAGAGCTTCTGAGATCCAATCGGAAGGGAGAGGAATGCCAGGGAGGTAGCAAACTCCTGGCAAGCACAGCTTTGAGCGGGGCTCTCTTTACAGAAAATCAGTGCACAGCGACGCCAAAGAATTATTTACTTACCTGCAAGGGTTGGTGACTTCTTCTGGCGTTGTTTTCATAAAAGGGGAGACAGGTTTTTCCACAAAAGAGCCAAAGCCAAGTCTAAAGTTGCTGGTTAATTTGGACATCTCCTTGGAAAGCAGGGAGCCCAGCTCTTTGATCGTGTTGAGGTCATCATCCATGGAGGCCGAGAGGTCCATGAGGTAATACAAGTCCACTGGGTAATCCTCGGTCTGGCGGACGTGCACTTGCAGGGTCTGTTCACCGCCTGCAAAGCCCCCCACAGGGAAAGTCAATAAATAAAAACAGACCAAGACTTACTCATAACTAACCAGCCCCTGGGCCAGCTGGCTATGTCATTTCAATAAGAACTTACTGAAGATACTTATGATTTCATGAACTTGGTAGTAAAGTGTATGAATGGACACGCCCACAGAAAATCCTTCACGAGTGAGATTAGAGCTACTGCAGGAGGTATAAGTTGGGATATTTTATATCCCCTTGGGAACACTGGCATCCATTTAGATGGAAGATAAAAGGGAAGCTGAATTTTGTGTGGTTTTAGAAAAGGAGAAAAAAATAAAGGGGAGTTTAAAGTCTACATTACAACCCTTGAAGAAATGTGAAGTAAACCTTAGCAACATTTGAGTAATTCAAATGGCTACTATTAGATAAGGCCTTTTTAGTAACACATTTGGAGTGTAAGTAACCAATGTGAATAAAGAAAAGTGTTAACCTAGCAATTTTCCATTTCCTTAAGAGGAAACTTGAATCACAATGATCAATGACATGTAACATAATACAAAATGTGTCAGCAGAATAGTGGTATTATGGTTAGACATTAGATTTATTTGCATGAACTAACACAGAAGAGTGGATTCCTCTCTTCTATCAAGAAATTACAACCTACCTGGTCTTAATGTAAGAATCAGGCTTTGAGGTGCAATTTGAACAATGTCAGAACTATTTTTCTGTCTGCCTACACTGAGAGGCTTATTTCTAAGTATTTCTACTTGGGAGACAGGGTTTTCAACGAAGGTTAATTGACATCCTTTAGCTAAAAGATTTGCTGGGGTATCACATCTTTCGCCAACTCCAGAAGGATGGGTAAAATTCTAAAAGAGAAAAAAAAAAAACAATAAAAAGAAAAACAGACAGATTTGCGTTTCTTAGTAAGATAACAGCAACTGACTATTTTTCCCTGTAGAGCTAGTTAAGCACCTTGCATACTCAGTATATCGTAGTCCTCCATGAATGACATTGATTATAAGTCAAAAGTAAGTTATAGCAGAATAACCAGAGTGTACTCCCAGTAAAATTCAGAGTAAAATTGGAGTCTCCTAATTATATTCAACTGAATTCCT
>PVKH010048635.1:0-10158 GCA_004027955.1 Chaetophractus vellerosus | reverse complement strand
GTTCATATTGGATTAAGGGCCCACCCTACTCAAGTACAAACCTCCTTTTAACTTGCCTAATTCCATCTGTAATGCCCCTGTTGCCAAACAATGTCATATTCTGAGGTACTGGGGATTAGGACTTCAACTATCTTTTTGGAGGAAACAATTCAACCCATGACAGACTTCTATTGGCTATGGAGAAAAATATACTGGCAAAAGGACCTTGTCTAGTTTAAAGTATTTGTCACCTAGGCTAAACTTGTGAATAAAAGATAATTTGTTTTCACTTAAAAAATATCTATTACTAAAAAGTAATAGATAATGTGCATTTCTGATGACTTACTGCCATTAGCAAGGAATTGGACATTTCATTTGTAAAAGAAATAAAAATGAACTTGAAACCATTGGCAGTGTTTTTTTGCCAATGTTTTGTCATGAAAATTTTCTAACATGCAGGACACTGAAAAGATATTCCTATAGAAGTCTCTTTATAAACATGAGTTTTTTTAAAAAAATTTTCTTTGGAAATACCTGGGATTAGAATTGCTGGCTCATAGAGTAGGTGTATGTTTACTTTTGTAAGAAATTGCCAGAACTCTTTTTAAAGTGCTTGAATCATTTTACATTCCCACCAACAACATATGAAAATTCTAGTTACTCTACATCCTCCCCAATTTTTGGTGTTCTCAGTCTTTTTGATTTTAGCCAATCTAGTGGTGTATAGTAGTACACCTCTTATGATAGTTTTAATTTACATTTATCTGATGATTAATGATGTTGAGTATCTTTTCAAAAAATTTCCCATCTGCATATTGTTTGTGAAGTATCTGTTCAAATCTTGGCCCATATTTTAAATTTTGTGTTTTTAATATTGCCCTAATCCTAGAACTATTTCAGCCCCTATTTCATTGCTTGATCTAAAATATAGTCATTTTATCCCTGAATTTAAAAAAAGAAGTCATTAATAGATTCAAGATTATAAGTAGAGGGAAGATTCTTATCATATCTGTGGAACTGCTCACGATTTTGTGGTCTTCTGAAGAGCTTTCAAACCCCCTGTAGGATTGCCAAACTTATTGTACTACCCTCTGACCACTGTGGTAATTTGGATAAAAGTGTACCACAACTTCACTTTTTGGCAACATATTTTAGACTTTAGAAAAGGCTTACCTTAACCATAAAAAATCTAATTATTTTTTTTAACACAACTATAATCAGTACTTGAACTTTTGCTGTATCAAAAATGGAAGTACTTTTACTAATAATTTTTATTATACTAATGTACCCACACATTTTTTCCTAATAGAGTGCTAATAGAAGACTTTTGTAGAATTATCAGACAAGTTCTATTATTTAAAGAAACTGCTTGTCCTGCTTCAAAATCTAGCATGACCATATTTTCTCCTCCTCCTCCTCTTTCTTTTTCCTTTTCTAATAATAATAACAGCAGCAGCAATAACAATAATAGCTACTATGAGTCATTGAATACTATGGGTCAGATAATGTGCTACATGCTTAAAAACATCGTTTTATTAAATTAGCCCTGGTTTTAAATGAGGAGCCTGAAACAGGGGCATGTTGTTACACATCTGAGGCTGTGGAGCTGATAAGTGATGAAATTGAAACTGCTTAGTTTATTATGGCTGCCATAACAAAATACCATAACATGTATGACTTAGAACAACAGTAATTTGTCTCGTAATACTGGAGGCTAGGAAATCAAGGTGTCAGCAGGGTCCTGCTCCATCTGGATGGGTAAAATACTTCCTTGCCTTTTCTAGATTTTGGTGCTTCCCAGCAACCCTTGGAATTCCTTGGCTTACAGATGCATCTACCTTCATGTTCACCTGGTTTTCTCTCCTGTGTCAGTGTCTATGTTCAATTTCCCCCTTTTTATAAGGATACCAGTCATACTGGATTAGGGACCACCCTCATTTTAACTAATCATATCCTCAAAGTTCCTGTTTTTAAAAAGGCTGACATTCATGGGACTGGGAATTAGGACTTAAACATATATATTTTTTGATACAATCCAACCCATAACAGAACCCTAACCTGGCTTTGTCTGCCTGTTATCCACTGTGATGTGTTGCTTTGGAGAGCTCATGATTTTGGCATTTGAAACACGATTAGTGGTGTTATTGTACTTGTACAAATCACTGATAGGTATAAGCCCTAAGCAGCGTTCGATAGGAGTGTTTTTGTTTGATTTGTCTTCGGTGGGCACCAGAATCTTAACTCATTTGTCAGTTGAGGTCCACATGGTCCAAGCATGTAGCTGTAATGATATTCCGAAGTTTCTTTAGACCAAAGGCTTAAAAAGTCAGCAGTAGATTCCCTGAGAACAAGTATACTATACAGCACATGGGATATGTAGCAATATGGAGCACCTACTACGTGCTTGGAATCTTCTTAGACAAAGCTGAATAAATTATGGGTCCTTGCCAAAGGAGCTTGTGGTGTAGTGGGGATTACTAAAATGTACACAGAGAATTTGTTTATAATATGGTAAGTGCTATGAGAGAGGCATACAATCAACTATAAATACTGTACTCCCTGTGTTTTGATAGTATCCTCTAGTCTCTGCCTGCTGAGACCTGGAAGAAATCCATGGTTGGGATTTACTGAGGGAAATGTTCAGTCATTTTGATTTTGTGTTTTATGTTCTTCTTGCCTGATCTTATTCAGCACTGGAATGTCTATTACTAATTGCAAAGAATTCTCTTTAAATTCCCCCTGTATTCAAGATTCAGAACTTGTTAAATTTAAATATGTTAAACAAATTATTTTTAAACATTAAATCTGTCCCTTAAGTGAAAGTGCACAAAATCCCAATGACGTTTTTCCAGAGCCTTTCAGGCGCCATTCTCACTGATGGTTACTTGTGCACTTTGCTTTTTGCTGCTAAGCAACTCATATCCTTTCATGAGCAGAGACTAAGGCAGAGCTTGATCCTGGGGAGTAGAGCACATAGAAAATATGAAATACTTGGGTTTGTTATTGGATTTCATTGGGATAAAGGGTAATGAAGCACGTTTTCATAACTTGTAATGGAAAACTAACAATCTTTGCTTCTGTTGCCTGTGATTTGTCAGGACAATGTGCCAAACAGAGGGCAAGGCTTTGGGTACTTGGGAATTTACTTCAAATAGAGTAATTTAAAGGGGTAGAAAATGCAAGGATGGTGAAGTTGAATGTTTATTTTTGGTGCATTAGGAACCTACAGCATGAAAATGACAAACTCACATTCCAAAGTATGTGCCTCAGGAAACAAAAGGAAACATATTATGTAACTATGTTGCAGAAATTCCCTTCTGCCTGCAGTTGGTCACTGCTGAAAAGAGATTCTAGAAACTGATGTATAAGAATTACATTTTACACCATGTTTTAGCACATACATATGCCTGGTGTGTATGTGTGTATATGTGTAAAGAGAAAGAAAAGTTTCCAGAAATAACACTAATCCTATAATGCTCCATTCACTGTGATATTTTCCATTCCATTCCATTCCATTCCATCGGAGGGAAGAGTGTCTTTATATTTGTAAATGTGATCATTAGATTGCATCAAGGGAGAATTATTGGACATTTGGAAGAAGTTATGTTTGAAAGACAAACAGGGTTATATGTACTGGATAAGTAAATCATAGTGTTCTCTTTCACTCCCTTTCTGATAAATCTACTCTTCATCCACTCCCAACCTCCCTTTCTTTTTCCCCCTGCATTCCTATTAATACCACATCACCCCTCCTACCACTGGCCCTAGCTGATTGGACCAACATAGATATCTGGATCCAAAGAAATCAATCCATAGGCCAGGTTGTACCAATCATGTGGCTATTGTTCAGGTTTTTATATGATTCTGGTAGAGCTATATTTAGTTATTAGTCCAATTTTTTTACATCAATTTGAGAATATGTCTTCCTTGTATCTAAACATGCCTTGACAGTTGTGCCATATATTCTCTGACATTTAAAGCTCACTGCAGCCACAGATGCAACACTCTATCTTGTAGCCTACATTATTGCTTATTGACTAGTCAATGTACTATGACTATACTAATATTCTTGATAACATTGGCCAAGAGGTTTTATGACAAATTATACTGAGAAACTAGAAACTCAGGTGACTCATCACCTTTACAGTTAGTCAGATTAATAAGAACGCTTTTTTTCAGCCAGACTCTTCAGTTGCGGGCTAAGTAATAGTTCTGTTGAGTGTCTGGCAGGTCATAGGCTCCTTTTCTTCAGGCTGCATTGTCTTTTCTTTTTAAATTTCTTTTGGTTTATTAGATACACCTTGTATTTTCAACTTAAGTGCTTTTCCTTTAGGATTGTTAGATGGAGTCTTTGATATCTTGATTTGCCAGGTGGTTTAACCATGTAAAGCAATTTAAGCCTGCATGTTTCTCTTTTCTTGAGGCATGAATTTGTGGCTACTCTGGAATCCCAAAGTTTCTTTAATATTTGGAAAAGTAACTTATTTTGAGGATTACCTTAAGCACCTCAGATAACTTTTATGCATTTCAAAGCTATCTATTTTCAACTCAAGATTAATTTTTCAGTCTCTAAGACCTCAGAGCTGTTCCATTTTGATCTGAAGCCAAACATTCACTACAAAAGAATGCCAACATGAATTTCTAATTCAACTAGCTGTTTTCAATGGTCAGAAGAGAACAGAAATTTAGTCTCCTTTGTGAGAAGACCAGATGAGAATTTTATTTGCCAATTGGTTTTTGAAAAATTCTGGATAATTTTTGCCAATGAGTTTTATAGTGAATACTTTTTCTATATTAAAATTTCTAAGATGTAGTCTCATATCCCTTTTTATTTTAAAATAAACAAGTGTTGAGCAAGTTTACTAACTGGTTAGTTTGGAAGACATCATTATGTCTATATTTTATAGAAATATTGGAACTAATGATTTTCTTCTAGGGAAGATTTGATATGTTTTCATTGAACATGTTGATTGGGGATTTACCTTAAAGTACTATTACTGATAATATTGGTACTCG
The DNA here is from genome assembly GCA_004027955.1 of Chaetophractus vellerosus. NCBI lineage: Eukaryota > Metazoa > Chordata > Mammalia > Cingulata > Chlamyphoridae > Chaetophractus > Chaetophractus vellerosus. The sequence goes on along the minus strand of PVKH010048635.1, from coordinate 5,163 downwards.
ATGATTTTTCTCATTTCCCCCAATCCCCATCTCGTAAGATTAAGAGTAAGAATAGAACTGAATTTCCAATTGAATCCAAATCATACCTTCATTTCACTGGTGGAGGAAAAAAATATATATCGTCATGTGGTATCTTGGATAGATTTTAAAATCAAAAGGGGAATTTTATTTTCAGGTAATCTAGAATGGTGGAGTTCAAACTTTTCCAATGAAATTTTCCCTAAAGAATGGGAGAGTAAACATGTAACCATGGAAGTTTGAGTTCTCAAATCTTAAGATAATGGTGATGTTTCAGGAAAATGAAGCCTACTTCTCTATTGATTAAATTTGTTGTATAAGGTACTTTATAATTCATATCTAGTTTCTTTTATTCTTGTAAGTTTTAACTTGCTTTCTTTAGGGACTTACCCATTCTTCATTGTGTGCAGTCTTGATAGACTTAAGGTGCCCTCCACTCCCCTGGTTAAAGAATGGGAATTCTACCTAAAATATATCAGTCAGAATCTCTCAGGAATTTGAACCTAGAATCTTGTGACCTTAGGTCAGAAAATAGCTGGAGATTTTTCTAATGGGAAATATCCATCAGTTTTTCTACCATTACTGCTAGCATTGCTAAAGTTCTTATATTTTTTGAAGCATGATACTTCATATTTTCTTATGATTATCTGACCAACCCCTTTTCCTTGTCTTTACCTCATATTCCTTTTTTAGCATAAACATTTTATTTTTTTATTAGAAAAGTTGTAGGTTTACAGAAAAATCATGCAGAATATAGAGGTTTCCCATATACCCACCCCTAATACATACAGTTTTCCCTACTATTAACACTCTGCATTAGTGTGTTATCTTTGTTAAAATTGATGAAAGAGTATTATTATAATTGTACTATTAACTATAGACCACAGTTTCCATTAGGGTTCACTGCTTATGTTGTACAGTCCTGTATTAGTCAGGGTTCTCTAGGGAAAGAGAACCGACAGGAGATATCTGTAAATAATATGAGATTTTATAAAATTCTCTCATGCGACTATGGGGATGCACAAGTCCAAATCCTGCAAGGCAGGCTGCAAACCAGGGGCTCCAACAAAGGTCCTTGATGACTTCCCAGGAGATGCTGGCTATCTGAAATAGAGCTGGGAATCCTTTCTCTGAATTCTGAAATCACTCCCCCTTTTAAGGCCTTCAACTGATTAGATAAGACATCGCTCATTGCTGACAGCAATATCCTTGCTTGATTGTAGATGTAATCAGCCATCTATGCAATCAATTCACTGTTGATTAAAGTCCATGAAATGTCCTTCTAATACACTTAACCAGATGCTTGCTTGACCAAACAACTGGACACCATTACCTGGCTGAGTTGACACATTAGCCCCATGGTTTGATTTTTTAAAAATTATTCTAGTAACATATATACAATCTAAAATTTCTTTTAAACCACATTCAAATACATAATTCAATGGCGTTATTTAGTCACAATCTTTTGCTACCATAACCAGTATTCATTACTAAAATTTTCCATTACCCCAAACAGAAATTCTTAACTTAAGCATTAACTCCCATTCCCTACCATCACCCCAGCCCCTGATAGCCTGTATTCTAGTTTCTGAATCTATGAATTTGCTTATTCTAATTATTTCATATACTGTATGATCTCACTGGTATAAACATTTTATTTTAAAAAATCATGGATTCAGAAAACCACACAAAACAATTGTAAAGCTCAATAAATTATTATAAAGTGAACACCCTTTTAATCATCAATCAGGGAAAGAAATAGAACTTTGATAATAACAGAGGAATTAGATAAACATCCTAGAGTTCCCCCACTCCATATGTTACCTCAATCTCATCCCTCTTCTTCCCACTATTTGTAACAATTATCTTGACCTTTAAAACCATCATTTCCTTGTATTTGTTTACAGTTTTATCACCCAAGTGTGATTCTTAGACATTATTATTTAAGCTTGCTTATTTTTAAAAATATGTCCTTTAAGTCCCTTTAGATTAATGTTGCATGGATATCTTTTTCCATCCTTTTAATTTCAATATTCCTATATCATTATATCAGAAGTGAATTTCTTGTAGATAGCACAATTTGACTTATGTTATTTTATGTTTTGTTTTTTTTAAATCCACCTTGCCAATCTCTTGCCATTAAATATGCCATTTTATTTTCTCTTTTCTGTTTGTTTCCTCTGTCTGGTCTGTTTTCTTTTTCCTATCTTCCTGAGAATACTTAAATATTTGTTAGAATTAATTTTGATTTATCAATAATGTTTTTCAGTGTATGTCTTTGTATAGATATTTCAGGGTTTGTTCTAGGAATTCTATTATACATACATAATTATCATCTACTGATGCAACATTTTATCATTTCAAGGGAAGTGTGGAAATATTAATTACCTTTATGTTTCTTTACCCTCCCCCATTTATCATATATTTACCTAAAATATTTTCTCTATATACATTGAGAATCATATCAGATAGTGTTATAAATTTTGATTCAACAAACAAACATAATTTGGAAAAATCAAGAGGGGAAATACACTCTATTTTTTTTTATCTATATTTTTGCCCTTTCCATTATTCTTTCTACTTTCATGATATTCCAAGATCCCTGTTTTATCATTTATTTTCTGTTTTAAGGTTTCTTTAGCTATTTTTTAGGGTATATCTGCTGGTGATACATTTTCTTAGTTTTATTTCTTCTGAGAATGTCTTTATTTTGCCATCATTTCTATAGGCTAATTTTGACGGGTATAGAATTTGAGGTTGACAGATCTTTTCTGTCAGCACCTGAGAAATATTGTGCCAGTTCCTTCTGGCCTTCATGGTTGATGGTGAGAAATCTTTCATTCAGATTGTTTTTCACATAGGTAAGGTGACATTTCTTTCTCATTGCTTTCAAGATATTTTCTTTGACTTTGGTTTTCAGAAGTATGATTATTAAGTATCTTGGCCTGAGTTTGTTTGAGTTCATTTTGTTTTGCTTCACTGAGATTCTTCAGATTACAGTTTTATAGTTGTTTTTTTTTTTTTTTTCCATTATTTCTTGTAATTCATTTTTGGCCCACAGTTTTTCTCTTCTTCTGTGGAACAATGATGATATAAACCTGAGATTTTTTATTATAGTCCCATAGATTACTGAGGTTTTGTTCATATCTTTTCAATCTATTTTGTCTCTTTTGTTCAAATTGTGTAATTTCTATTGTTCTATATTCAAATTTACTGATCCTTTCTTCTATCCCCTCTGTTCTGCAATTGAGCCTATCCATTGAATTTTGTATTTCAGTTATATTTCTCAGTTCTGAAATTTCCATTTAGTTCTTTTTATCTTCTATTTCTATGCTGAGGCTAACTTTTCATTTGCATGAAGAATCTTTGTAATTGTTTTTCAAAGCATTGTTATAATGACTACTTTAAAATCTTTGTGAGATAAGTCCAACATCTGTGTCATCTTGGTGTTGATATCTCTTGATTGTCTTTTCTAATTCAAGTGGAGATTTTCCTGGTTCTTGTTATGACAAGAACTACTTGTTTGACAAGTGGTTTTATATTATATCCTTAACATTTTGAGTATTGTGTTATGAAACTTTTGATCTTATTTAAATCTGTGTTAGCAGGCTTCCTCTGACACCACACCAGAGGAAGTCAGGCGGCACTGCCTCGTTTCTCCTGGGTGGGGAATGAAAGTTTAGGATTCTCACTTGATCTTCTTTCACACCCTGGGGGGTGGAGGAGACTGACTGGACATGGGATTTCAGGCTACACTCTAGACGTCTGCTGACATTATCCTGCTGGAGGAGAAGAGGCACCTTGTTACTGTTTCCAATGGAACTTCAACTGACTCTGCAGGGGGTAGTCTCATTTCCCCCAATGTTATTGAAAGTTTCAGTTTCCTACTGGACCTTCTCTGATACCAGCAGTGTCTTGTTACTGCTGGCTGGGGGTGGAAGTCCAAGATCCATATGTACTCCCCACTTTCAGTGTGGGTGAGGATCTTGCTAATGTTGGTCCTAGTTCTGCCCTAGATGTTCTCTGATACCATCTTGAAGCAGTAGAGGAGGGGTGCCCTGTTAAAATCAGATGAGTGTGGAAGTCTAGGTTCCCCACTTTGCTTTGCTGATGGGGATGGGGGTAGGGACCTTTCTTCTTTTGCATGTTATTTGAATGATAGAGCATTTATGATTACCTAAAATGTTTCTGTATTACTAGGTTGCCTCTTTCCTGGTCCTTTCACTAAAAAGAGCAGGATTTTGATGTAGCATTTTAAAATTTGATCCTGTTGGTATTTCCAAATTAAGGACTTGTCCAGAATCCAGTCCAGGATACATGGGGATGAAAAGACTGAGAAAACTCACCATTATATTAAAGCCCGTGGACAGTCTGCTAATTTCTTTCCTACTTTGAGAGTCTTCTTTTAAAAAGAATTTTTTTTCACGTGTAATACTTAGGGTGTATAGCTGTCCTTAGTGGGAGGAATAAGGACAATTGCATCTACTCCATCTTTGATGGGAACCAGAAGCTCAAAAACCTTTTTTCAATTTAGAGCATATTGTATTGCTTTCAAATTAGAGCATATTGTATTGCTTGCAACACTAAAACCTTAACTGATAGAAGAAACAATACAATTATAGAGAATAGGAAAATTTGCAGTTGGAAACTAAAGGAAAAAAATTAGTCGAATGGGTGGATGCATGTATTTAGTGAAAATCTAGGGCCAACAGAAAGTACTACATGTAGAAGCACTTTTTTGCTTCAGTTTCTGCTGTTTCATACAATGTAAATATAGGATCAAATATACAGTTGCTAGTTGCCTAAACTAATGATGGTTCAAGTAAGGGTAAGGCCTTTGTATGATACTGTAGAGAAAAAGTACAGTAATCCTAAAAACGTTTATGGTTAATCATGGTTTGTTAATTGACATTAACTTCATGTCAGTTTTTATTATATAAAAGTAAAAGGTGATTCTAGTTTTTCTGATAAGAAATTAAATTAAATCCTGAAATGAGAACCAAAAAGAACTATAGAAAGTGATGAATATGTAGCACACCATATCCACATTACATGTAACTAGATTATTTTTAAAAATAATAGTTTCAAAAAGGAAAACAATATGAAGTTATAAGAAGACAACTTTATATTGTTTCTTTTTTTTTT
>PVKH010048634.1:0-10187 GCA_004027955.1 Chaetophractus vellerosus | reverse complement strand
CTTTTTCTTTCCCCTTGGCAGAGAGATGTGGGTGGATAGAAGGCAACTGTTTTTTGGTCTTACATAATAGTACAAAATATAAAATTCTATGATTAATCATGTAATTCATAGACTATCAGAGGATACAGTGAACTTGATGTCTACTTGTCCATTTACAGAAAAATTAACAGGCTCAGAAACATGAAAAGAGCTTCTCTGGGTCACCCTTCAGTTGATAAAAGGAAACCTGATTGAGGGCCCCTTCATCCCACTGTGTCCCTATGGATACAAGGGCTAAGTCCATGGTCATCTGCAAATGTCAGTGCCAGGCCTACCACTATTTGCTAAACGCAGAGTATTTTGTGTGAAGAGAATGCTGACTCTTCATAATATTGCAAGACAATCATTTTCCCATCCATACAGTTCTTCTTTCATTCATTTAATGCAAAAAATAATGTTTTACTAATACGTGGACCTCAACACATTTATATACGTTTCCTTTCCTTTCAGCCGCATGCCACAAAACTAAAGCTACATCCTCTACACTGTGGGCCTCACATTGACTCCTAAAGCAACAGTATTTGCCCACTCTGAGTATACCATCCTGAGACTATATTACCAATTACCTCCCAGGATTGCTGGATAGAGTTTTAGAGTAATAATTAAGACTCATGTAATTTTTGTCTCCTAAACTAGTTGTCCAGCCCTGGATATTTAAAATGTACAGAAATCTACTCCAGGGTTTTCTTTCCCCTCCAGTCTCCAGATATCAAAGAAATCAGATGATAGTCAGAGCTCATGGAGTGTAGCTTCTCATAAAGTGACCCTGTTAGGACGGGCAGAAGAAATTCCCACTGCAATGTAGACAGAATAAGTATATACTGATTGTGGCATACAGCCTCTTAGTATGCTTGGGCAAAGACTGATTCCTTTATAAATGTTCTGTGAATGCTCTGCATTCTCTAACTTTCAGATTTAATTGAAATTCCAAAACCATTCTGGCATTCCAAGTATTCATTGGGAATTTTTCAAATTTGCCTCATATTAACTCCAACACTCACATCTGGAGAGCTATGAATCTTTTATCACTGCTCTGTAAGCATCTTGTATATTCTTACCAGCAATTTCACTCAAGATTCCAAAGCTTTCCTATACTTTGTATGTTAATTGGGGAAACAAAGGCTTTGGTACAGAGAGAGGCTGTTCAGACAAATTCTGAACCCACTACAATAATGAGTTTTCAGTTAATAATATATTTAAAAGTCAATTTAAGACCAAAACAAAACATGAAGTGCAAAATCATCTAGAGCTGCAGAACAAGTCGGTAAGTTTTCATGAATTTGGAGGATAAGTCTTGTGAAATATTGCTGAATCATCAATTAAAAATGTATTCATTAGCTATTCACTGAAATTTTATCCAAGGCCAGTGTGCATTCAATGGGAGAAGCTACTCTTCTCCAGATGAGGGGCAGTAGATTGCATCATCAATTATATGACCTCAATTGTATGAACACTCTAGGTCTATGAATTTTTTAGATATTGATTATTGTATTCAGCAATGAATAAACAGGTCCTAGATTCTCTACTATGTATTGAGGATAACAACAAATAACAGAAAAGCCCTCCCTTCAGTAAGATTATATGTAATACTGGCATACATTCACACAAATAATTAAGGGCCCTGTTGATGAGGCACAATATTCATTCAACAAATATTTATTGAGGGCTCATTCTGTGAAAAACATAGTAGAAGATACTTAGAATACAGCAGGGAATAAGCAGGCAGTCTTTCATATGTAGTAGCTTACATTCAAATATATATATAAATATATATTTGTTGTCTTGTCTTTTTATGGACAAAGAGTGGAGGATAAAAGAGACAGTAAATTGGGAGGGATTATTTTTTAATATGGATTCAAGGGAGTCTTCTCTGAAGAGGTGATGTTTCTCAGCAGAGTTCTGATTGCTGTGCACAAAATGGAAGGAGTCTTGAAAAATTCTTGAAGAAGTAAATCCAAATAGTGGGAAAGGCAAGCACAGAGGAGGCAGCATTTTTGACAAGTTTGGGAAACAACCAGGAAGTTGCTTGCCCTTGAGCATTGTGAGAAAGGGAGAGAGAGTAGTAAGAAGATAAGAAAGTTGAAGGAGCAGGGAAAGTACTACCTTTTAGGCCATAATAAAGGTTTTGTAATTTTTAATATACAGTGGGTGTGTAACTCGGTAGTTTGCATACAAGCTCTGTGGTTGTAACACTATTTGAATGGTGGGAATTCTGCAACAATCCATCCCTGTTTTTATGTCCTATCAATTCTTAAATCTCATTTGTGTCAGTGAGGAGTCTTTTAACCACAAAAAAAGTGTGACTCCCAACTCAGAGGTGTCAAAGCCATGAAGAATAGGATCTACTGCAGAGAACAATCTTGCCTTCTCCAATTGTCTCTTATGCTTTCCTGTAATTTGAAGCGAGTAATGAGGAAATCTGATAAGTGCAGAAATGGAAGAGAGGAAAAAGAAAGTTGAAAATGAGGGAACCAGGTAAGTCTGGAAAAGAGGAAAGTGAATAGATAACCATGGGTTGGGGATGGAGGAATATGTTCCACCTCATATTCCCTCAACAAACCTCTGAGTTCATCTGCAGCTAAGCAGCTGGGGGACAGTAGCTTTGTCTGTTGAAAATTTCCTACCCCAAGTGCCTATGTCTCTAACTGGCTTCTTTACCTGAGGTCTTTCTCTAGTGCCACGAGAACATGCTCAGCACAGACAGCACACCTTGGGTTGAGGAGGCATTTAAACTCTTAGAGACAGCAGAATAAATAACCCTGCTTAGCAGCCTTTGGTGGGCTCATCTTAAGGTGCATTTTACCTGGATCCTCAGAGATCTCCCAACAGGGTAAAGTCCTAGTTGCCCATAATCTGCTAAGTAGTAACTTATTCTGTATTTTACATCTTCTCTTCCTAGCTCACTCTCTTCCCTGAAATCACACCCCAGAGGAACAACTTGACCCAATTTCTTGTCTTACAGTCTGCTTTTGAGAATTATATATGGTAGGTATGGCTGCTGAAAGAAAGAACCGTTAGAAATTTGGTACCAAAAAATAAAAAAATAAAAGAAATTTTAATATCATAGTAGTGAGTATGAAATAAAGGACTTTGAAGGGAAAGAGAAGGCATTTTTCCTTATCATCCAATACAAGAACAGTTGTGTTAAATTGTTTGAAATGTTAATATCTCGGTCATATTTGCTCATTTTCTGACTGTATGAATATTGTTAGACACATTTAAATACTTGTTTTATACTTGAGGCAGAGAAGTGTGTGTAGAAGTTTCAATTAGTGATTTCATTTTAGATATGGCCTCACTGAAGGAGAATCTGCAGCCTGGTTCTGGTAATCAGAGATCACAAACAAAATAATCCAGTTCTTACATACACATAATTTCCCATTTGCTGCCCTGCAAGAAAGGAATAATCGCTTGGATAGTCAAAACACTGCTTCCAATCCTCAACTGCTCTGTATCAGTGAAATTCACTTAGTTCACCACCACATCCCTATGCAGTGAAAGTTAGATATCAGGGACAAAACACAATTGTATGATCAAAGTAACTGTATACTTCATCTATTTATGCATTCATTTATTCAACTGAGTTTCACATATGGATCTTTTCCATAACACAATCAGATTTTGATCTGAAGGGAGAAAATTATAATTTGGATCCAGAATGCATCTCCTCCTGATTTTGCTCCTTTTCCTCTAAACCCAAGGTTCAATATTATCAAATCCTTGTACATTTCTAAACTCCACATTTTTCACTACATTATTATGTCATTAATATTATATATTATTTTATATTAAGATATACTTATGAATTATATATGTGTATATATTCTGAACACTAATTTTGGTTGCTTAAATATTTTATACATATTTTGAATTTATATCTGCTAATACTATCGCTGTTGTAAAATAACTTAAAAAATAATGTAAGCAAATTAACTAAGTAGTTTGTTATTCTTTTTTAAGAAACCCCTCCCTGAAGGCATAAATAGCTTCTAAATTATTTTCTAAACAGATGAGATTTTTCTATTCACATTTAAGTCACAAGAAAATTAATGCTATGTGGATAGTTGAAGTAGGAGTCAATTTTATAGTTCCAAAAATTTAAAAGTTTTGCAGCACCATTTATTTGAATACTTATTATTTTTTTCTTCCATTCATTTAACAAGCATTGATCAACCACTGCCTTCTTTGCCAGACAATGTCTTAGGCAATAGATCTTAGAGCATTGAGCAAAACACAATCCCTGCTCTCAGGAAATGCCATAGGAGACCTGAACCCTAAGAGTCTGTTTCTTCAGGCTAGACTTAGAGAAAAACTAAGTCAATGTTTTAGTTAATTTGTTGCTTTTTAAAATATGTGACCATTCACATGTTTTATTGCAGACCATGTGCTGAGGTGTCCTGGATGTTGAAAGAGTGTTTCCCATTCATGCTGGAGGTTACAATGATTTGGGTAGTGAAAATAGAGCAAGGAGGAGCATTATGAGGTTAGAACAGAGTGTTGCCTTACCCTTTCCCACAAAAGTATCCTCTAAGAAGATATTAGCATCTACCCAAAGAGAGCTCAAAAATCAGAATTCTTGAAAGGCCGAAAGAGCCAGGAAGAGGGATCCAATAAAACAATCTAAAAATGTTTTCTCACAGTGAAGAAAATAACCTGAAGTAGGTTACTTACACTAGCTCCCACATTTCTTCATTCTGGAATTCTGAGTTTAATTCTATATTGTGATTTAAAAAATACTATGTTTGTTTACAGAGATATAAACTATAAAGAGCATAATATTGTTATTAATAAGATTATGTGTATTTGTATGGGAAAACAAGTCATTTTCTTTTACACAGGTTTCTTTTATCAAACCTTTCTCTCAAGTACATTTTTCCTAGTTCCTCTACTGGCTGGGCAATAGTTCTGTTAATAGATTCTTGTCTCACTCTAATTTTCTTACATTTTTTTGAGTCACCCTGAGCTAAAACATATATGGCACTTCTATTTGGAAGAGGGATTGCAGGATGTGGAGTTTTCTAAATCACCAGCACCCTGATTCAGCTTTAAAATATACTACATTCCTATGTGAAAGTGTTAAGAGTTTCCTCATGTCAGCAATGCATGTGCTCCTACTTGTTTGTCAATCACACCAGAGTTTGTGCACGCCTCTCAAAGTGTATAAACCTCCTGTTTCCAAGGTATAAAGTGTTGAGGAGGCCAGGTCAGTGATGACTGTGGCTGGATATAAAGGATAGCTAACAATGAAGAGATAACACTGATTCATGAGCTTCAGTTCTAAATCAATGACTGTGTTGCTAAAACCACCTATCAATTCTTCAAGAGAAAAACTTTCTATTTATTTATTTATTTATTTATTTATTTATTTATTTATTTATTTATTTATTTATTTATTTATTTATATATCCCCCCCTTGCTGCTTGTTCTTGCTGTGTTCATTGCTTTTGCGTTCTTCTGTGTCTGCTTGTCTCCCCCTGCTGCGGCATCCTGCCGAGTCAGCTCACCACGTGGGGGCTTGCCCTGCTCGTAGTGGCTTGCCCTGCCCGTGGTGGCTTTCTCTGCCTGCAATGCCTCACCAGCTCGCAGCGGCTTGCCTTTGCTCATGGCGGCTTGCCTTGCTCACAGCGGCTTTGCCAGCTCGTGGAGGCTCACCTTCTCGAGGTGGCCTGCCTTCTTAAGGAGGCCCCGGGAACCGAACCGGGGCCTCCCATGTGGTAAACCAGGGCTCTACCAATTGAGCCACAGCTGGTTCCTAAGAGAAAAACTTTTTTAAAGGATTTTTTTTCATGTTCTTTACAAAGACAACTGAACTTTCTATGCTCAAACACATAAAGTAAGTTCCAACTAGTCATGAAGATTTCAGAAAAGTTCATAAAACCTCAAGAGTATATAAGACTAAAATAAGTGTTTGCCTGTGAATAAATATTCCCATTTTTATAAATCAATTTTCATTTCTCAGTTCTTTTACACTCGGTCTAAAAGATAAATCACTTCTTAAAACACGTAATGTTTGAAATATTAGAGTGTAAGTGAATTAATCTCCCATTAATGGCCCAGTTGTCATAGTTTAATTCCATCCTGGTTTTATTGTACTGATTGAATTGTGGCTCTTGCATTATTGAACTTTGATGCTTTCCATCAATTTGTTGTAAAAATTATGCTGTAAAATTATGGGGAGAATTAGAGAGCAGTATTCATCATCAATAAGAAAAATCTTAATATTTTTACAGAAAAGATTGATCCATGCTGAATCATAGAAACTCTTTTCTAAATTTGTTAAGTTTATAAAGTAAATACATAAAGATAAAGTCTATGCATGGAATGCTATACCTTAATTCTGAGAATAACACATATACAAGGAAACCTCTATTTTTAAAGTGAGGAAATAAAATGAAGTATTGAAAGAAGAAATTATTTTCTGAAACATCAAAATTCTATTATTCCACTTCATTCTTTCTTCAACTCCATTCCTAGGGAGGCTGTAACAAAGCTGAACAAACTTGGTGGATTACAAAACAGACATTTGTCCTCTCACCATTCTGAAGTTTAGAAATTTGAAATCAAGGTGTTGGTAGAGCCATATCACTCCCGGAGGCTCCAGGGTAGACTCCCTCCTTATCTTTTCCCAGCTTTTGGTGGTTCCCTGCTATTTTCATTTATTTCACTTTAGAACTTAGACTTATTTCCCTGTTTCACATCCCAATGAAATTTACCTAAAAATGATTTGGAACTTTCTGTATATTTGGTGAAATACAAATATTAATAAGATTTCCTGTGAGAATTAAATATGTTAGTAAATATAAAGTTGCCACAGCCTTATACCTCTATTCTCTACCTGTGCCCTTACGTAGATTTCTTCTCTGCATGTTTTCTCTTTGTGTTTGTCTTCTTAAAAGGGCACCAGAGATTAGATTTAGGGATCACTCTAATCCAGTATGACTTCACCTTGACTGAACTAATCACAGCTGCAAAGACCTTATTTCCAAGGAAGTTGACATTTACAGCTTCCAGATGGACATGAAATTTAGAGTTACACTATTCATCCCAGTACAGTACCCAGGAAAAAGAGCAAATCCTCAAGACAGAGGAAAGAAGAAACATAAGGGGGGAATGCAACTATGGACTAAAGAAAACATTATTATTCAAGTAATGGAAGAATATGTGGTATAGATATAAAGACAGTGGTCACAAGAGGTTCTGAGGGGAGGGAAAAGGAAGAATAAGTGTACCCCGGGGCATTTTTGAGACATTGGAATTGTTCTGCATGATATTACAATGAAGAATACCAGCCATTATATATTTTGTCAAAACCTATAAAATTGTGCAGTGCAAAGTATAAAACTTTATGTAACCTATAGAGCATGGTGAGCAGCAAGGCTTCAATATGTGTCCATCAATTGTGACAAATGCACCATACTAACGAAATGTTGTTAAAGAGGGAAACTGGGGGAGGGGGGGGCGGTGGCGAAGGGGGTGAGGTATATGGGGAATCACTTTTATTTTCAATGTAACACTTATGTAATCTAAAGTTCCTTTAAAAGTAAGAAATAAAAATTATTTTTAAAAAACCCTAACCAACTATCTGAAGAAACTTCCTCCTGAATTTTAGTTGTTTTAGTTTCCTAGCTGCTAAAACAAATACCATATAATGGGTTGGCTTAACAATAAGAATTTTTATTGGTGGTTTACCTTTATTGATGGAATTTAGGCCCTGCCACCAACTCTTAAATGTAATCTTAGGAAATCTTCCAGCAGATACTTTATGCTTTACCTCCTTGTCATGCCTTCTCATGACCCCTGCTGCTGATAATTATTACGAGGGTGATATTTAACCATTGCCATTCCAACTTTGGGGTGAAGAAAGACTATTTTCCTCCATACCATCGTTGCTTCAAGTGCAAGCACAGGACATTCTAATTATTCTCAGCACAACTGAGACAAGGCTGTTGCTTTTAAGGAGATTTTACTACAGAGTCAGGCTATAGTAAGTAGCCTGTTTCTCCAGGCTACTTCCATCTCCTCTACTGGAAAATTGTGGGAAACACTGAGCCCAAGTCTATTAATAGTTCTAGAGACAAGTGAATTATTTTTAAAATTTCTTCCAAGGTCCATCCCCTTAATTCTCATCCCCTGGCCTGAATCTGACCATTTTCCTGGATGAGTGACATGCATTCACATAATCAAGCCAAATAAGCCTAAAATATTCCCAATTCATTTTTTAACATCTGGGACCAAAATGGTTTAGTGTTTTCTCCCACCCTTAGTCACTTGGTTACACATGGATTTGCTCATGTGCTCTCTCTCTCAGGAAACATATCTCCTGATTTCCACATGACCAATTCATATTTATCCATTAGAGACCAATTCAACAGCTACTTCCTGTACTCTTCAGGAAGACATCTACAATTTTTCTTCATATAGAAGAAATCTGTCTTGAGTCCTCAAATTTCATAACATGTTTTGTTACCTAAAATATTTAATTTTTTCAGGGCAGTTGATATGTTTCTATAATTAATGGAAAAATCAAAGATACTGTTATTTGGCAAACCTGGAATAAAATTCTGGCTCCAAAGAGGTGCATCTTTAAGACGGAATTTTTTCAAATGTTTTCTCTTCAAAGACACTTAAAACAAATAGAAGAGGAAAAGCTAATATCAGACCAATTGCCAAAAATGTCTTTTGGCATTAACTACAGAGATATCTTGCAATGAACAAATAAATTACCACTGGGAAGCTTGTGGCACTAGCAATGGTAAAATTCAAAATAACTCTCTTTATCAAATACATAGCTGTAGGAAAATCTTTTTTCAGTCTGCATGAAAAAGGACCTTGGAAAAATTATTTGTTTATCATGATTATTAATTTTCTCATGTGAAAAACTGGACCTTAATACATGTGCTCTAAGAAATATCTGTATGTGGTATGTGTGTTTATAAAATTGCACACACACACACACACACTACAGAGTAGAGTTTGCATATAGTGTTTACTCTCTCTACACCTAAGACATGTTCTTACTTCAAACAGACACTCAGAAAATTTTTTGGATGAATGACTGTCTTTCCTTCCCTAGACAATGAAATGGGCTAAATAGCACTATCTATATTGTTGTTTACATCACCACCAACATGCATTTGCAAGATGGATGCTCAGGTTTAATGATATAGTTTTTGAATGCTAAGTAAATATGTGAGGCTTAGACAAAATGGGGAAAGAAGGGTTAATGCAGGCCTCATTAAACCCACCTCCCATTAATCTGACCAGGCCAGACTGCACAAAGCGCCGTTACTCAGGGGATGCATATTTATTGCAACCAGGCTTAGAGTACCTATATATCAACTAATAAAACACACATTTCAAAGATTCTGCAAAAGAGGGAGCTGTCTACAAAGGTTCATTCAATTTTTTTGTACTAAAGTAATTGTGTTTACCTTTTTGTTTTCCCAGAAAGCAAGTTTTATTCAGGAGTTAATTTATTTGACTGTTCCAAGATTTCTGTTACAGAACATTTTGTTTGCATGTATGCCTATCTTTAGGAAGTATGCTGAGGCTCCAGGGTCTAATGTCACACAAGCTCTCAGAAGATATTTGGTGATTTAATTCTAACTAAATAACACTGATTTTTAAATTACTATGTCAATGGTGCTTTCAAAGTCTTAAGAGATCTTCCTTTAAAAAATGAATATTACCTTATATGAAATTGTATAGGAGCAAAATTGCACAGAGAATTTCTAAAGTTACAAGTCAAATTTATTACTAGGCGAAATATTGAATTGATGACACTTCCCCTAAGCTTCTTTTTCTCCAAAAATTTCATTGGCTCAAATCATGAGCACCTCTTGTTCTGGTGTAAACACACACACAAAATTTTCTTTTTTCAGTTGAGATTTCCTTTCCTGACTATAAAAGACAAAAATAAAAGGAAAGAAGGAAAACAAAAGAAAAGGAAAATAAAAGACAATAAAGCACAACAAAAGATCCCTAAATCCTTCATTTGAATGCCAAGCTTCTCTTTGCCAACACTCATCTTTCTTCCATGCATCTGTATGCACTTTTGCTAGTGTTTTAGTTTGCTAAAGTCTGTCAAGGCAATATACTAGAAATGGGTTGACTTTTACAATGAGGATTTATTTGTTTAAAAGCTTACT
>PVKH010048633.1:0-10181 GCA_004027955.1 Chaetophractus vellerosus | reverse complement strand
TGGGAGGTGAGGAAGTGAAGGAAACGTGAAGATGGGAAGGAGAGGAGAGGGATGGGGTGTACCTCCAAAGGGAAAGCTGAAGTTGGCATCCAGGGGCCCTTGTAACTCTTCGCCTAGCTCACCCTTCAATTTCCTCTTAATTCTATTTATTCTGACTCTGGGTCTGAAAACTATTTACTTTGGGGGGGGGCGGGAGATAAAGTTGTGCTAAGGTGAGAAGTTTCTACTTTCTGCTCTTGCCAACATAACTGCACCCACTCCTTGCCCCTTAATATCCTCTCTTTGTTCTGAACTCCACCTTTCAGAATTAAAAACACCTTGAATGTGATTTGCAAGCCTCATCCATCTTATTTGGGGCTGTAGTTTGTTTTTTGTGATATGGTTTTATGCCTTTACAAACTTGCTTTTCTTATTGCCTTTTATAAGACCCTTTTAAGGCATGAATTCAGCAGAACTCCCACCACATTTAACTCTTTAGAAAGCATTCTTCCCCTTCCTTCTTCATCAGGACCATTTGCTCTTTTCATGTAATTCTGTACTTTTGTGTCAAGCTCCCCCAGAACTTTCATAACATCTTTGAGAACATTAAGCACTGAAGAGTTTATAGTAGGCCTTTTATCCCCAAACCCTATATAATTCAGAAGAAAAATATTGTTACAATGACACAAAATATATCTGAGATTAAGATAACGTCTTTCTAAATTTTGGGATTGCACACTTTTGAGTAATAATTTACCCAAGCTGACCTCTACTCATTTTGGGGAGGGGTGGTGGTTGCTCTTCTGCCCTCCCAAATACTGCTCATCTGCCCACTGGATCTCCTGGCATTGGTCTCTCTCCACTAGACTTTAAGCTCTTTGCTAGCAGCTCATCTCCTTACCTAACTAGGTGCCTGGCCAAAGGAACGAAGCAGTTTTAGTGTCCCCATTTCCCCTAAAGAGGTTCCATCAGTAATGTTTGGGTCTTGCTTCCACCACTTTTTTACCCCTTCCTATCTGACTCTGTTCACATCGAGATGTGGGAAGAATAAGGCAGCAGAAAAGAGAAAAGATAGCAGACAAAACCCAACATACACGCACATCCAGTGGACACAGACCTGGGCAGTCATATGCATTAATCCTTCCAACGATTCTTTGAGTCATCATTTCTTTTCTATCTCCATGTACAAATGGGGAAACTGAGAGGTTGGATGATTTGACAAGGTCCCCCATGAGTTCTTAGCAGAGCTAGGATTTGGGTCCAGCTCTTCTGGTTCTTGGTCTAGGGCTCTTTTCCCCATATGCCAGCTGCCTCCTTTTCTGAGTTGAAGGAGCCACTTCTATGTGGGTAGTCAAAGACCACCTCCTAAACATGTGGGCTCTGAGCTGTGCCTGAAGATGAAGAGTGTTTTGATGTGTGGAAAGCAGAATTGGGAATGGGGGTGGCACAAACAAGAGCTGGGAAGGCTCCTGGCCAATCTGCTGGGAACAGAGGGCTCATACAAGGCAGCTTCTGGTTAAAACTTTTGCGTACCCTGAGTGCTACAAATAGGATCTTGTGGCAGGTTGTGAATCTGCTGCAGATAAATGTTGCAGCCAACCAGGAGCCATTTAACACTTCTGTGAACCCGAGCATGGCAGCTATCAAAGGTCAGCCTTCCATGGAAGCAAGTTCTCTCTTTGGCTTCATGGCAGATTCAGGATGGGGTGAGGAGGTAAGAGGTGGAGATTGTGACTGTAGTAAATTGAACACCCAGACATGTAAGTGGACTCTTCTGTCCTGCGTAGATTACCTGAACCTTCAGGTATTAGGAGTGATCATCTGTGTTTGGAAGACCACTCAGTGTACCCAGTTAAGCTGAAAATATAAGGCAAAACATTTGGAGATGAGTTTCCTTGGCAGGAACAGCTGATGGATACAATGTCTTTGGGGGAGGCAGGAGAGGTGGGAGTTTTTTCCCTTTCCCAAAAAGTGAAGAGGAAAATATCCAGAAAAAGTTCAAGGGAGTTGCAAGAGTGATTTGGATTGAATTGACCCCTGCACTACCTAAGCATAAGGTCACGGATGGGGCTGGCTGGTTGGTTCCTTAAGTGATCTCAATAATGACCTTTGTAAGCCCAGAAAATGCTTTTCTAAGCAGAGATGGGAAGATGAAGCAGCCAGATAATTTAGTCCCCTTATCTGCTCTGGACACAAAGGCTCTTATATTAAGAATCTACATCTGCTAAAGGTCATCACCAGCCCTAGAGCATGTGAGCATGTGAGCCCGGCCTGCCAGCCCCTTGGTGACAGCGTGCTTCATCTAATTGCAGGCTGCCTTCTCCTCCACAGCTCTTTTGACTGAACAAATGCCACCGTTTCCACCATTGGCTTAATTTCGAGTTATACAAATGCTGTAATCCTGATGCAACAGCTGAGAATGGCTTCCAGATAATCACTGTGCAAAGTGATATCGTTAGCAATATTACCGCTTGCCTGCAGATTACTATAATTGTGCATGTAGTAATCAGTGCTGACTCAGAAAGGCTCAGATTTATAAAAAAGACACAAAGAGTGTTTGCCAAGCAAGGGTTGCCACTCAACCCCCCCCCCCATGTACAACAACACTGTCTTTCTCAACTCTTCTATAATCTGTACATAAATAACTAAAGGGGTACAATTTTACTCCAATGTCTAGGAGAAAACGTATGTTATATTTTGATAGATGGGTGAGGACTGCCTGATTATTTAAGCTAAAAATGTAGATCTCAAGGCAATACGACAGGGGGAACTGTGGGAAGATGATGCAGTAGGAAGCTCCAGGGATCAGTCCATCCACCAAAACAACTACTAAGCAGGCAAAACTGTGTCGAAACTCCAGAGTCCAGTAGAACACTGTACAGCATCAGGGAAGAGTGGGAGGAAGAGGCTGATAGGTTATGATAAATACCAGTAAATTGCTCTCTCCAGGAGGCGTTTACCTTCACCCATCCCCCACTGTCATGGTAGACAGCAGTGGGGGGCCCTGGTGTAGTTGCTGGTGGCAGAGAGGGACAGAAGAATCTGGCTCACCAAGATGGGGGCAGAGGGCGCTGTCCGCTTGCTTTTGATTAGCTACTTCAGATCACCGGAGGCTTGGTTTTGAGGGTAGCTATTGTTCCACCCCACCCCAAACAAAGGCAGGGGGGGATATTTAAAGGCCCTATGCTTCCTCAGAGCTGCATTTGCTGGGCAGGTGCCGAGTCAAGAAAGCGCAGCTTTGGGGAGCCTTGGAAGAAGCTCCTGGTGCCTTCCTGGTCCCTCTCTCAGCCCTGCCCAGGGCAGGTTGGAGCCAGCCAGCACTCCCTTTGTGGGTCCCTGGTCTGGTTCTGACTGGGAAAGACTAATTTGGGAAACTCCTCTCTGGGATACCCCCTTCACAGAGTTTGCCATCCAGGTAAAAACAGTTTGAGACATTAAAAGCAGTGTAAGAAAAATTGAGGTGGGCAACTTGGGGG
The DNA here is from genome assembly GCA_004027955.1 of Chaetophractus vellerosus. Classification (NCBI taxonomy): domain Eukaryota; kingdom Metazoa; phylum Chordata; class Mammalia; order Cingulata; family Chlamyphoridae; genus Chaetophractus; species Chaetophractus vellerosus. The sequence continues at coordinate 6,726 of PVKH010048633.1, read as the reverse complement.
AAAAGACTTACCAGCTTTAATTCCTGCAGTGGAGCAACCTGGGAAGAACAACCTGGGAAGTAGAGGGGGCTTTCAAACTCCTATAAACAGGAAAATTCCTGAGGCCACCAGCAGGCACAGGCCTAGGACATGGCACAGGCCCAGAAAAGACAGGGGGACCCTGCACTTTGCCTTTTTCTTGGGCTGACCTTCCTGGTAGCACCAACCAATGCAAAGCCAAGTTGTTAAGATGGTGAAAGGTGTTTCTTGCTTAGGTTTGCTTGCTTTTAGCTAGTGACACACAGGAAAATCTCAGGCATATCACTAGTTGTACACAAATCAAGAAACAGACATCTCAAGGAATAAATCCCAGAGTTAACGTTAAAATTCTTTTAAATATACAGTGTGCAAGAAAAGATTACAAGACAAAAAAAAAAGAGGAAACAATGGCCTATCCAAAGGAAAAGGATAAAAATCTAGAAAACAGCAACAAAGAATAATAGACTGTGGAGATACTGGACAAAGACTTTTTTAAAAATGACCTTCAGGATGCTCAAGGAGATGAAGGGAAATACAGAGAAAGAACTAATGGATATCAGGAAAACAATGGATGAACAATATGAGAATCTAAATAAAGAGATAGAAATTATAAAAAGGAACCAACAGAATGACTAGAATTGAAGACCACGGGGACTAAAATGCAGAATTCCCAGAAGAGTCTCAACAGCAGATTGGGGCAGAAGAAATAATCCGTGAAAACGAAAACAAGACAATTGAAATGATTCAGGCTGCAGAGCAAAAGGACAAAAAACTGTAAAAAGTGAAAATGCCCTAAGTTACCACTGAGACACCACCAAGTATATTAATATATGCATTTTGGGAGTCCCAGAAGGAGAAGAAAGAAAGGAGCAGAAGGAATATTCAAAGAAATAGTAACAGAAAACTTCCCAAACTTAGCCAAAGACATGAATATTTGCACATTCAAGAAGTCCAAAGAACACCAATCAGGATTAAATTGAAGAAAACTTTGCTTCACTACATACTGATCAAACTGTTGAATGCAAAGGACAAGGAGAGAGTTCTGAATGCTGCAAGAGAAAATCAACATTATGTAGAAAGGAATCCCAATTAGATTAAGCGCCAATTTCTCATCAAAGGCCATGAAGGCAAGAAGGCAGTAGTAAATACTTAAAGTGCTGAGAGAAAACAACTGCCATCTAAGAATTGTATATCCAGTGTGACTATCTTTCAAATATCAGGAAGAGATGAAGATATTCCCAGATAAACAAAAGCTGTGGGAGTTCATCACCACTAGACCTTCTATATAAGCAATAGGTATATAAACGGAAAGGAAAGGACACTAGGCAGTGGTCCAAAGTGGCATAAAGAAACACACATCCAGTAAAGGTAACCATTTGGATACTGTATTTTTTGTTATATAACTCCATTTATTACTTTCTACAGGTGCTAAATGCAAACACATAAAAAGTAATGATAAATCTATGATTTTAGATGTACAATGTACAAAGATACAATTTGTAGCAAGTACATAAAAAGATGGGGTGACAGAAGGGTGTAGGAACAGTGTATGTATATGCTATTGAAGTCAAGTTGGTTTCAAATCAAATATGATTGTTATAGGTTTAGATTGTTAAATTTTAACCCCATGATAACTACAAAGGAAATTGATGAAAAAATATATCAATATAGAAATGAGAAGGGACTCAATATGATACAATACAAAAAAATCAAATAGATTTGAAAGTAGGCATTAACAGAAGAATTCAAGGACAAAAAATGTGTAAGACTTACAGAGACTAAATAGCAAAATGACAAAAGAAAGCCCTGCATTGTCAGTAGTAATTTTAAATATAAATGGATTAAACTCTCAAGTCAAAAGGCAGAAATTGGCAGAATGGATAAAAAAGCATGACCCAACTATATGCTATATACATAAACTCAAAGACATTAGTAGGTTGAAAGTGAAAGGGTGGAAATATATATATATACCATGCAAGTAGTAACCAAAAGAGAGCTGGGGTAGCTATACTAATATCAGATAAAAGAGACTTTAAGTCAAAAACTGTTATGAGAGAAAAGTTGGTCTTTACTGATAAGGGGTCTATTCAACAATTATAATATTGTTACATTATTATAATTATGTGTACCTTGTGACAGAGCCCCCAAAATATATGAACAATTACTGTCAGATTTGATGGGAGAAATAGATGCTTCTACATTAATAGTAGGAGACTTTCAATATTGGTTATAACATCTAGAAAGAAGATCAATAAGGAAATAGAAGATTTGAATGATACTCTAAACCAACTAGACCTAACATATCGTTATAGAATACTTGAGCCAACAGCGACGGAACACACATTCTTCTCAAGTGCACAAGGATCATTCCCCAGAGTAGACCATATCTTAGGTCACAAAGCACATCTCAATAAACTAAAAAATATTGAAATCACACAAGGTATCTTATTCAACCACAATGGAATGAAGCTAGAAATCAATAACAGAAGGAGAAATGGAAAATTAACAAATATGTGGAAATTAAATGACTTACTCTTAAACAACCATTGGGTTAAAGAGGAAGTCACATGGGAAATTAGGAAATATCTTGAGGTACCAAAACTTATGAGATGCAGGAACAGCAGTGCTGAGAGGGAAAATTATAGCTCTAACTGTGTAAATTAAAAAAGAAGAAAGATCTCAAATCAGAGACCTTATCTCAAAAGTAGAACTAGAAAAGAGAAGGGCAAACTAAACCCAAAGTGAGCAGAAGTAAGGAGATAACAAAGATTAGAGCAGAGATAACATAGAGAGTGAAAAAAACAATAGAGAGAATCAACAAAACCAAAAGTTGGTTCTTTGAAGAGATCCGTCAAATTGGCAAAACTTTAGCTTGACTGACAAAATTAAAAAGAGACAGGACATAAATAACTAAAATAAAAAATGAATGACCCTACTAAAATAAAAGGACTATAAAAGAATACTATGAACAGCTGTGGGCCAACAAATTAGATAAGCTAAATGAAATGGACCAATTCCTAGACTCACATAAACCAACTACACTGATTTGAGAAAAAATATTGATCTCAACAGATCAATAACTAGTAAAGAGATTAAATCAATAATCAAAACCTCCGGCTGAAGAATAGCTCAGGACCAAATGAATTCACAGGGGAATTTTACCAAATATTCCACAAAGAATTAACACCAAACCTGTTCAAACTCTTGCAGAAATTTGAAGAGAAGGGAATATCCCTTAATTCATTTTATGAGGCCAACGTCACCCTCATTCCAAAGCCAGATAAAGATAACACAAGAAAAGAAAATTATGGGCTAATACCTCTTATGAATATAGATGCAAAATCCTCAACAAAATATTAGCAAACTGACTCCAACAGTACGTTGAAAGAATTACACAACATGATCAAGTAGGGCTTAGCCCAGGTATGTAAGGGTGTTTTATCATAAGAAAGTCAATTAATGTAATATGCCACATTAATAGAATGAAGCAGAAAAGGCATTTGAGAAAGTCCAGTACCTTCTCGATAAAAACTTATACAGCTAGCAATAGAAGGAAACTCCCTCAGTAAGAAAAACTCTTAGCTAACCATCATACTTAATGATGAAAGAATGAAAATTTTCCCTCTAAGATCAGAAACAAGATAAGGATGCTGTCACCACTGTTATTCAACATTGTACTGGATGTTCTAGCCAGAGCTATCAGGCAAGAAAAAGAAATAAAAAGCATCCAAATTGGGAAGGTACACATAAAACTTTCCCTATTTGCAAATGACATGATCCTATACACAAAATATCCTGAAAAATCCACAACAAATCTCCTAGAATGAATGAATGAATTCAGCAAAGTTGTGGGTACAAGATCAATACCCAAATATCAGTAGTTTTTCTATACACTAGCAATGAACAATCAGAAGAAGAAGAAATCAAGAAAAAAATCCATTTATTATAACAACTAAAAGAACCAAATATCAGGGGAAACATCAAATATAAAAGGGTTTTTATGATTAGGAGATTTCAGAATGAGTTGGGAGGTCATGCCAGGGGTTCCACTTATGCATGTCTCAGGCAGAACTCACTGACTGCCACACTAAGCAGTGCCTCAAGCAGGGGTGCTCCTGAGGGCTCTAGAGGCATCTAGATACTATAGACAGGGCAGACAACCCCTGGAAATTGGCACCCCATCAGTGGGCCTTACCATGGAATATATGATAACTTATCTCCCCAGTATATCAGAGTTAGACTCATTTATAATTTTCCTGCACATGGTTCTTCTGCCCCTTTTATTTGAACCTATAATTAGCACTCTACTCATTAAATATATGTCCTAGAGACTTAAATCTTCTGGCTGTTCATATGCCAGTTGAGCCCTGAATCTAAGCAGAGTTGCAGCCAACACCTACTCTCCAATTCATTGGACTCACCCAGGGCAACTAACAAAAGGATGATGATGGACAACATCCATCCCCAAAAATAGTATCTACAACCTCAAGCAAGACAATTCCATCCATCCAGCCCATGGGATCTAAGCTCCCTCTCAATCGGAAGCAGAGTGGGCATCACCATCCCAAAATCCTCAAGATTGAGGAATGAACAAACATAAGAGGGGAGTGCAGCTATGGACTAAAGTAGACTTATTATTCTAGCAATGGAAGAACTTGCAACATTGATGTAAAGACAGTAGCCACCAGAGTTTTCTGAGGGGAGGGAGAGGGAAGAATAGGTGTAACATGAGGTATTTTCAGGGCATTGGCATTGTTCTGCATGACATTGCAATGACGGATACAAGCCATTATACCTTTTGTCAAAGCCTATAAAATTGTGCAGTGCAAAGTAAACCATAATGTAAACTATAGACCATGGCTAGTAGCAGTGCTTCAATATGTGTTCATCAATTGTGACAACTGTACCACACTAATGAAAGATGTTAATGGAGGAAAGTGTGGGAGGGGAGGGGGATACGATAATGGTAATCCCTTATATTTTCAATGTAACATTTATGTAATCTAAAGCTTCTTTAAAAATAAAGGAAAAAAACACAACGTAAACTATAGACCTTGGTTAGTAGCAATGATTCAATTTTTATTCATCAGTTTTAACAACTGTACCACACTATTGTAAGATATTATTAATAGGGGAAGATGTGGGAGGGGGAGGGGTGTATACGTCAATCCCTTATACCTTCGATGTAACTTTTCTGTAATGTAAAACCTCTTTTAAAATAGTCTATTATATATATAAAAAAGAACCAACTATCTAGAAATAAATATAACCAAGGATGGAAAAGACATATAAACAGAAAGCTACAAAACATTACTAAAAGAACTATAAGAAGCATAAGTAAACGGAAGGACATTCCATGTTCATGGACTGGGAGACTAAGTATTGATAAAGTGTTAATCCTACCCAAAGCAAGTTACAGACTTAACGCAATTGCAATAAAATTCCAACAACCTTCTTTACAGAAATGGAAGAGGGAATCATCAAATTTATATGGAAGGGGAAGGAACCCCAAATAGCCAAAACCATCTTGAAGTTGGAGGACTCACACTTCTGATCTTAACATTTCTTACAAGCCACAGTAGTCAAGGCACCGGGGTTGGCACCCACGCGCCTGGGCGCTCGCGGCTCGCTGGCCCAGGGCCCTAGCCCACTCCCGCAGCACCCCACCTTCGGCCAAGAGCAGTGCACGTGCGGCAGCAGCAGGTCAGCCCCGCTGTGCACCACCGTGCCCGCCGGCCGCAAGGCCCCTGCAGCGGCATGGGCGAGCAGAAGCCTTTGCACGTATCAGAAGTTCACAAATCAAATACATTTGCCCGCATGCATCAGTTATGCCTGTTACATTCAATGTGAACATGAGCGTGGCTTCCCGGCTTGAGGTTGTTGGGCTTTCGTCCAATCTCAGGAGGACGAATCTGGAGCCCAGCAGGCAGCAGAAAGCATCCAAACTTTGATAGACCAAGAGGTGAAGAATGGAATTCCTTCTAACAGGATTTTGGGGGGAGGACTTTGTCAGGGAGGAGCTTTATCTTTATGTACTGCTCCTAGCACACTGCAGAAACTGGCAGGTGCGGTTGCACACAGTTGCTGGCTTCCACTTTGGGATTCAATTGCACAGGGTCCTATCCGTGGCGCTAATAAAGAGATTTCTATTCTCCAGTGCCATGGAGACTGCGACCCTTTAGTTCCCCTAATGATTGGTTCTCTTACTGCTGAAAGGCTAAATACATGGGGAAGTCCAGCCAAGCTCACCTTCAACACCTGTGAGGGCATGATGCACAGTTCACGTCACCAGGAATCAAGCAATTTGTTGATGAAGTGCTGCCATCAGTTAACTGACGTCACTAAGAGGCCTCGTGTAGGCGTATACCAGCATCACTGTGGTAGAGAAGAAACCTTCAAACATGCCCAATCCCGAAACTTCTTCTTTGCAGTGTTAGAATGTTTTACAAATACATTCCAATGGCACAGACTAAATAATGTCTCCTCATGGGAAATGTATGTTCTTTTACGTTTCTACACATGTGTTTGTATACGGTGCCAGAGTATACTAGTATTAAAAAACATGACGCCGCCAGCTTCTTTATCTCAAATGTAATTCAGAAACATAATAAAATACTGCCATCAGAATTTTTATTACATCATTTGAAAATTATTTTTATGCTTAATGAAAATTTGTTCAGGTAAAAATGAGCAGTTATGATATAAATG
>PVKH010048632.1:0-10185 GCA_004027955.1 Chaetophractus vellerosus | reverse complement strand
GCATGAACTAAGTGACCAGGATGGTGCAAGGTGCTGTCTAAGACACATTTAATTTTTATACTCTTCTATGACAATAAGCTGTTTCATGTGCCTTTGAAAACACATACCAGTCAAATAATTTATTTTGTACACCAAATAAATTATAAGACAGTTTTGTATTAAAGCATAACTGTAGCTAGACACTGCATAAGAGGGAAATGTTATATAATGAGGAAATATTTTACAGGACACTTATTTTACAGGTCATTTGAATCATTTAACTATGGTAGTTTTGTCTAGTTACTTTTGTCATATTTCTTCTCAATATTTTTTTGCCCCAGGGAACAAAGCCATTTAGGAAGCTACATTAACTACATCTTCTCTGTGCTTATTGACAAAGAAATAAATAGAAAGTTGCAGAAACCCTTTTCCTCATTCTCATTCTCCATGTTGGATTGTTCTGTCTTCCATTCTCTCCTTTCATAACCAGTTCCTATGGCCTTTCCCTCACCAGGCTAACAGCTTCTGTCAGCAAGGCCTTTATTCAGTACAGTATCAAAAGCTTTGCAGAAAAATGGATTAATCATGTTCACGGCTTCTCTTTGTTTACCCCTTCAATTCTTGCAGAATTCAAGCAAACCAAGAAAATGCATGTCTAATCACAAACGTGAATCCCCTTTCAGCTAGTTATTTTGGTGCATTTCTCTTTTAAACATATCATTTAATTAAATCAGCTCTGAATATCAAATACAATTACTTTTCCCAAATGTATCTTTTATACCCAGTATGTATTTTATAGTGATTGAAACACATATTCTGTATACTTCAAGTTTCAAGAGAGAAGCTTATGTATCTCTAAAGAGGCAAATGACAAAGAAGTAACTCACTATTTCCCTTTTTCATTTTCCACAATTATTCCTTGTGAGACAGACATAACTAAGCATCTTAAAATAACAGTAAATTGATTAAATGGTATTAATCAAATAACAGAAGTCATGTATTCTATGAACTCCCAAAGTGGGCCTTTAAATAGTCTTGTCACTGATAAACCTAAATGGAATAAAGAATTTACAACTCAAGTCTTAGTCCTAAAAATACCAGAATGTTATCCTTCATTGTTAATCTCACACCAATAATTAAATAGGATAAATATTGGTAACGTTGCCACTTCTTTATATAATAGTTTCATATAGTAATTTTCTAATATATAAAAACTTCCTCTGGTTCAGGATGAACCTGTTTGCTTTGTTTTTCCCAAGATTGAATGTAGCACTGACGGTTTCCTTGATTAAAATACTGTAGCTAGAGCCTCGAGTCACAGTGGGCAACTCCATTACCCCAGTACCATTGGGCTATTTCTTCCATGCAAAGACCCTCTCTCATCATTTTAGTGCATGGCTTTCTCATCAATTTTATCATCTTGCTGAGAATTTTAGGGTCAGAAAATTTTGAAAGTAGCAGTAGAAGTATGCCTCAAATAACAAGTAAAAGACACTAAAAATTTAAATAAAAACTCCTAAAAACTTGTCTTTTTCAAACTATTACCATTAACCAGGTGGAAGCACATCATGATGAGCCTTTTTGGAAACAAGTGTTGAAAAAAAAGTGTAGTTTAATGGAAGTTCATAATACAGGCAAAAAAGCCACAATCCTGAATGAAACAGACTGAAATGAAAGTACTCGGCCTGGCTGATAGGAATCCCTGCCTCCAGGAATAACGGGTTTTCATCTGAGCTGCCAAGTTCACCAAGTGTCTAATGGACAGTCCATTTGCATTTATCATCCTGTATTAAAGTGGAAATTGCATTCCATAAGTATTTTCAGCTTTTTCTCTTTACAGAAACTATGACTGACAAGAGCAAAAATGAAACTCAGGGTAGGATCGTCCACAGAAGAGACAGATGTCATCCAGCAAACGCTAGAAGAGCATTCCTTCTATAGTTTATACAGTCCCTACTAGATTATGGTGGATGCTTAGTGAGAGAAGAATATTTATGTAAAAATGTCTAGAGCTGTGGTTTTATTTATAAAAGACCCAGAAGGCCCATGTGTAAATGGGCCCACGTGAGCGAAGCAGCAGCCGGTGAGGAGGCACCTCCGACACACCTCAGGTGCAGTCGCGGCTTAAGGAGGCATCCCAGGAACACATTAATCAACACATTCAAGGAAAGCATTAATCAGCAGCGCCAAGTCGGCTGGCATGCCCCTTTGTTTAACTGTAGCATGCTAAAGAAAACGAAGCAGCAAAGTGAATGTGAATTTCCACCATGCTGCAAGAAACAAAACCCTTTTCAAGACCGACCCCATGCACCATATCCTACTCAACAATATCAATAGAAATCATTCTCTCCTGTATTCCTGGCAGTTTATGGACTTGCTTTCTGTAACAGTCAACCAGAAACAAAGAATCTTTACAGACCAGCTCAGTTTGACAAAAGCTGTAGAATTGCCTTCTGCAGATATGAAAACTTGAATCTTTCCAAGAGATTTTTTCTTTGCCTTACAAAATTAATGCTGCTGTGATAGGCAAAATAAAACAAAACAAAGCAAAGCAAAAAAAAAAAAAAAAAAAAAAAAAAAAAGAAGAAGAAGAAAGAAAAGCCCAAGCATCTATTTGTGTATGCAGTCAGATGTGACAGCAACATTCTGCACTAACCAGCAGGGGCTGGTCCTGGCCTCCTGCTCAACACAGGGCTTCATTTTCCTCCTGGTTAGTTCCCTAGATAACCCTCTTGTCAGTGTTCGATTCCCTTGAAAAGCAGTCAGGGATGAAATGTCCAGATGCTGGAAGGAAGGGATATGATAAAGCACCCATACAACCTGTGCACACATTTCTATCTTTGTGTGTGTGTATACACAAGGGATATGTGGACCTGAACACATAAGACTACTCAGTATTCTTATTGTGTGTCAACATTCAGAGTATCTCGTTTAGTAGGTTAGGTACCCAATTAAAGCTCAATAAATATTGATTTTGGTGAAGAGAATTTAAACATAAAGATCATAACTCTGAACGAATAAGGGATGCCATTTATACGTATCACTCTGCATAAGCTCCGTTTTAGTTTCCTGGGCTGCTCAAGCAAATACCATGAAATGGGTCAGGTTAAACAATGGGAATTTATCATCTTATGGTTTTGAGGCTAAAAGAAAGTCCAAACCAAGGCATCAAGGTGATGCTTTCTCCCCAAAAACTGGTTTTCTGGGGCTAGTTGCCGGCCATTCTTGGCTCCTCTGTCACATGGCAAGGCACATGCCAGTGTCTCCTTGTCTTTCCTTTCTCTCTCAGGTTCTGAAGATGCCCAGCCTCTTTCTTCTTGTAGCTTTCTCTCCCTCTGTCTGAATTTCATTCTCTTATAAAGGACTCCAGTAAAAGGATTAAGGCCCATCCTGATTGAGGTGACACATCTTAACTGAAGTAACCTCATCCAAAGGACCTATTTACAATGGGTTCACACCCACAGGAATGGATTAAATTTTAGAACATGTTTTCCTGGGGTACATACAGCTTCCAATCAACAAAGCTCCCTTTCAGAGAGAGTTACTTCAGTAGAGGTTGAGCTTGCTGCTAACAAGTGTCACTGGACAGCGGCTCCCCTCTGTTTGGTGGCACTGATCTAGTCATTTCAGTGAGCCTCCAAATTACAGGCTATGATCCTCCAATTTGACCTTATCTCATCAAAAAAGTTATAAAAACTATAAGCCATAAGTGCAGCAGAGAAAATAAATCTGGTGTATAAAATGTTAAGTTGCTACACATTTCCTGTATTGGAGTGACTGAGACAACTTTACCCTTCCAATTTCAAAGTAGATATTTCACCCCACTAGACCACTATAGGAGGAAGCAGGAGGAACACAAGTTAAGTTGCAGGATGCCTTCTATTGAATACTGTCACTAGTTATTGCTGCCACTAAAAATATAATTCCACCTCCCTCATCACTCTCTCACTCTTGCACAATCACCATCTCACTATCTCCAAGGAGATGTCCTTCTTTAAATACCTTTCAGTTGGTCTTTCTGAGCCTTCAGAAACTGCTACCAAACTGAGCAGCCCAGAGTGGTGGGAGGGGTAGGAGGGACTGGGGTGGGCTGACCAGAGAAAAATCATTGTGTCCCATAAGAATTACAAAGTCAGGATGCAAAGCAAAAAGGACTTACTAAAGGCATCTCAATCATGGGTGCCATAACCCAGTGATAAATATCAGGAAATATATTATAATTGAACTTTTCTACAGAAATATGAGATTTAATATGTTTCCATCAAACTCCAGGACACAGACTCTACATAGAAATGCTGCATTTTGGTGGTGAGTAGTCATTCTGTGAAGAAATTTGCCACAATCATAATAGAGGGACTATCCAAGTATATTCAAGTTTCAAGAGATGCTGTCATGGAGTTGAAATCTGGAGCTTATCCTCATGGGATGGTAGAATGAAGAGAGAGTAAGGTAATACAAGTAAGGAAAGATTTTTCTGGTTTTCTAGCTGACTAAATAACTAATCAATCTTAACTGGTATAAAACAATAAAGAATTAAATATCCTTTGCTTAGATTTATATCCCTCTAGGTTTCCCAGGTGTCTTAGTTTGTCAGGGCTGCTATGACAAATACCACACAATGGGTTGGCTTAAACCACTGGCATTTATTGTTGCCTAGTTTTGGAGGCATGAAGTCCAAAATCCAGGCATTCGCAAGGCTATACTTTCTGCTGGGGTCAGTAGCAATCTAGTGATATCACTCCTATATCATCTAGCGAAGTCATTGGTTTTCTTCGTAACTTTCTCTGACCTCTGGCTTCTGGTTTCTTCTCTTTATAAGGTTCCAGTAATATGATTACTACCCACCCTAATTCAGTTGGGCTTCAACTAAACAGAATCTTATAACATCTTATCCACAAATGAGTCCACACCTTAACTGAGAGTACATCTTCAAGAGGGCCTACTTACAATGGGTTCACACCCACAGGAATGGATGTTAAGATTAAGAAAACGCTTTTTGTTGGGGTACATAATTCAATTTACCACACCAGGTTAAGTGTTTTTATTTATGAGCTTTTTATCTCTAGTTCGCAAGGTGAGTATTCCTGCTGTAGACAGTATGTGTTTCCTAGATTTGACTGGCATCAAGAAATATGAGATAAATCTTCTCAGCTTTAAAATGATCCTGTAGGACAATTTTGATAGATCTCTTTATTGCTAAATAGTGTTAAAACAGTAATCTTATTTGGGCTTTTTAATAAAATATTGGTTCACATTTACAAATCAACTTAATAATTATAAGATAAAATCTTTTTACTCTTATCAGTTTGCTACTCAGAACATAATTACCTTTCTTCTAAAGTGTATGCACAATTTTTAAAACTTAGTAATTAGTCCAAGGGAAAGAAGAACTTTTAAGTCATCAACCAAAAAACAATCAGTAAATAACTTCAGTAACCTATAAAGTTTTTCTTTTTACATAGCTGGCCAAGTGTGAACATGCTTTCAAGTGTTACATGGGCATTATTCTTCTTCAGGCTCATTACGGATTTCACCAGGGCCAAACTTACAGGAATGGTGTCAGAGCAGAAAACCAGTTATACAGCGTGACTTCAGAGGCACCCTCCCCTAACTCTGGCTGATTATTGAAATCCCACCATTTGCAGTCCTACATTTTGGCTCAAGGTTTTCAACCTAGGTTGAAGGCAGATTTTGCACATTAATGACGATGAACGTAAACAGTTTTTATGTGTGACACTGGACACCTGTAGAGTCAAAGCAGCAGCACTTCACAGAAAGAAGGATGGGGGTGGAGGTTTCCAAAGACCACAACTCTGGCTGCTCACATCTTTCGGACACCATAGCACAATAGTGAACGTGGGAAAAACTACTGAAAACTCTTAAGTAGTTCCAAAAAAACTTTTATTCTAATGTCATAGGTGGAATTCTTGAATAGCCTGGGGACATTCTGAATACAAGTGTGCTTTAGAATTTCGGGAAGATTCAGCAAGTCTTTGTGAAGTAAGGGAAAGAAATGGGGAAGACACTCAGTATTTACTTCCAAAGAGATTAAACCACGAAAATAAGATGTAATATTTTAGTGGCTCTAATAGTGCCTTTTAACTAAAAGTTCATTTTAGTCACTTATCAAAAGACTAGCCAAAAAGATGGACAAGACATATATACTGAGAAAGGTGGAACTGAACCTTTTCAGTTGTTGCTTTAGAAGACAGAGATTTTAAATCAAATATCTCTCATGCAATGAAATGAAGGAGAAAATAATGTACCGAGCCAGGAAAACGCCCTTAGAAACTACTGGAGTGTGCCCTCAAAAGGGGGAAAGCACTTGCTTCTGAATTCCATCATTGCTACCTTACATGGGCACCGGTACGTCCTCACAGTGGTCCCTTCACTTGCCTTCATCTTCACGTATTTTCCCTTTCACTAGAAACCACCATTTATAAATAAGCTCCTTGCTTGCTGTCTTTCTACTTCTCCAAGGTATCTCAATATATTATCTACAGAAAAACCTGCTACTTACTACAGACACTATTGTTTTATTGGTAGGCCACTTTACTTAACATCATGACTACTAATTCCTGATCCATAACAACTGCAATTTTATATTTACTAACTTTCATACCCCAGTCAGAGTGGATGAAACTTATCATTAGGTTGCTTTACCTTGCAAGTGATCTTTATGAATATGGACACTTGTTAGAAGTGGGGGGTTTAGATACATCAAAATTTTATAAAATAAGTCAATTTTACATTAACTAAGAGAGCTTTCATTGGAAAGAACCATTTATACAAAATTAAAGCTCTTTTGGTATTGGCCGTAATTACCCAAATTATCAATTTTGATCGTCTTGCTAATTTTCACTTTTCAAGGATTCTTCAAGCAGAACAAAACATGTGCTGTTTGATATACAAAGCGACATTCTTAGTTTCCAGGCTACTGATTTGGGGATTTCTGGTGGTATTTTGAAACACCATAAGAACTAGTTAGTCATATGAAATCAGTTTCAATATAACACAATAGAAGCAAATTCAACAGAGGTATGAATCATTTCCTCTTAAATACAAAATGACATCTGAATGGATCAACTTAAGAATTCTCAAGGACAAGGGACAACGTGCTTGAAATATTTTACCAATGCAAAATCGTGCAGACAATCTTCTTTTTTTCATTAAAATCCATGAGAGTTTCTTTATATGTGAAACGAAACCTATGAGGTAGAGGATTAAAAGTCTGAACAATCATGCTCTCATAAATTCTTTAAGAAAGACATTATTGGTTGAGATACAGTTCTCTGAACTGTGTTCCAGATCTCCAAGTAAGATCTTTTTCATCAAGTTCAATGCTATAATAGATGGCCTTTCAGAAGGCACCATAGGCCTGGCAGAATCTGTTCTAGAGCTGATATATCTGAATGACCTAAGTGGGGTTGAGATAGGGGTGGGGTGGGAAATAAAGGGTGGGAAAGGAATTTACAAAGCAGAAAGCACATATCAAAGTAGTAAGTAAACTCTCTAAACAGATTTTTGTATTATTTGGCCTTCATTGTACAACAAGAAAAATCACGTATAGATGGGATATCCTCAGGAGATTTTTGTTATATGATTGGATCAAAAAGAACATTCTTCTTGTTAATGATTCTCTATAATTTTTCATCTTAATTTTTTTAGCAACATATTGTTTACTAGTAATGCTTTTACTCTACTGTCTATTTTCTGAGCTTTATGATTCATAATTTAGTAAAACAAAAATCTTATTCCTATGAAAAGTCACAAAGGGCTGGTTTTCTTAAGTAATATGAGTACAATGGTTTGCATCTACATTCCTGCTCACTGTCTTTTCTCATACTTTCTGGATTAAAAAAAAGATTAAATATAGGAATAATGTTACATAGTCACATCATTTTATGGTATAATCCCCTTAATTTTTAATTTAAAAATTTAAGGAGACAAACTCCTACCTTTGGAAGAGGTCTTCCTATCTGAAGACGTTGTCCTTCTTTTTAATTCTTTAAACCCAAGGTCTTCTAAGCATTGCTCTGTGGGTTGAAGAGTGGGGGAAAATGTTAACCAGACATTTGTCATCGTCAGTCACAGCAGACTGTCAATACATTAACTCCGACTGACTCCCTGATGGGAAACACAATTACAGAGGGAGCCCTGCAAGGAAAGACAAATTATGAATAGATTTGCCCAAACATATCTTGCTGTCTTCAATCAAAAGTGACAGCAGAGAGGTAACTAGGACTCGTGGACAGACCCTTAATGGATCCCAGCCTAAAGAGTCATGTCTGATTCCTGTTTTCAACTAAGGGGAATAGAGGTTTTTCCCTTATGATTATATCCAGTGTGACTACAATGTTTCCTTGCTATGGTTTTAAAATGATCATTATTTACTTTTTTTATTTAGGAGCATAGGAATTCTTTTGACTATACTTGAAAGACCCGTTGTTTTCAAGGAGGGCCAGGAGGAGATGATGGGAGCAGCCAAGATCTGAGGAGAGCGCTTGACCTGGGGCTATGACAAAGGATCAGCCATCGTTAGCTCCGGAGCTTGAATATATCACCAACTCTCCTCTCTTCTCTTCGGCCTCAATGTTCCTTTGCAAATATTCCAGCTGAGAATTAGCCAGAAAAGGACAACATGGATAGGAAGTAGAACAATCACAGCTGAGGACATTAAGTTTCATTTTTAGACAACCAATTCAGTGACACCCAAGAATTTCTAAAGGGGGATTTGTGGCTTTTTGGACTTTGGATTTTCGGAAACAGAAGCCATACTATGAACCTCTGAAAAACCTTTCAGAGAGGAGAAACAACTGTTAATTCAGGAACTCTCAGCTACTGTCAAATATTAGGACAGCTATGAATTGAAAAATTATTAATAAAAAAAAGGATGTGTAATAACAGCAGATGTTTTGGTTTATGCATGTGCGCTAAAACATTTTCCTTGTTAAACTGCAAAAATCCTTTATTTTAATTACATGTACAGCTGCTGCTAATAGATTTTCATCGCATCTGATGCAACGTCATTTTATCCAGAGAAAGTGTTAATGTTGTGGCGGTTAGTGATTCTTCCTTGGGATTTAAGTCAATTTTATAGTAACAAAGATTTTCTTTCATAGTCATTTAATGCATACTTTAAAAAAACTCTCTAGAGATGTGTATGAAGAGAGTCTACAAGAATTTGAAGTTATTGCTGCAATAACCATTGAAATCAACAAACTCATATTTAGCATTTAATATGTGCATGTCAAAACATTGAATAAGTATTAATAAGGCAAAAAAAAAATACAAATAAGACTGTCTTTCCTACCATAAAGGATCTCTGTCCACACTGTGTTGGGAAAAACAACCAAAACTACCACTCACTACCACTGAATACAGTATTTATAGAGTATTATGAGACCATAGAGGAAGGAACAATTAATTTTACAATGGGGGTAACTGAGAGAGGTTTTCCACAGGAGATAACATCTAGGTGAAGCTTAAAGGTGAATAAGAAGAGTATTCTGGGTAGAGGCAGGGCATAAGCAAAGGAATGGCAATGGCAAAGTAGGTAGTATGTCCAGATAACAGCAAATGAGCAATGAAACCACAGGCCTAAGGGAAAAGGAGAGTGGGGGTATGGAAGAGCGGAGGCTACAGAGGTTATCTGGAACCAGAATGCAAAAGGCCTTGAACATCAAGTCTGGATTTGAACTTGAGAACAATGGGAACCCATTGAAGGTTTTTAGGCAAGAAGAAACAAAACTCAATAGTGTGGGTAACTGACTGTAAAGGAGACTGCTTGGAGGAGGTGTTTCAGTAACCAAACAAGTTTCTTGGCTTAAGCACACCCCACAATGAGCCCACATTTGACTCCTTCCCAATATGACTCAGGATACACAGATGGAAATAATTTAAGGTTCAGGAAAACTGACCAGACTATAACCTGACATTGTTGCGTATCTTTTTACTTTATTCATGGAATAATACTGTGGTTGTTAGTTATCCTAATACATAAGTGCAGCTTTAAGGGGGAACGTCATATGGTCAGCATGTGGATGGGGTCTCCTCTCCTCTCCTTACCACCTAGCCACCTCTCATCTAACTTCTGACCATTTCTCTCCTCAGCACAACTTGGCTTTCTGCTTCTAGTCCTGCCCAGAGCCTGAGGCAGGTGGGTTAGCCCTGTGCCATAATGCATTCTTTTTTTTTTAGATTTAT
>PVKH010048631.1:0-10180 GCA_004027955.1 Chaetophractus vellerosus | reverse complement strand
CCCCCCCCAACATCCTACACCAGTAATCCTCCCCTGCCATATTTGTCAAAAGAACATTCCCAACGTTGTAGTTTTAACCACAGGCCTGTAAATCCCTCGAGTTCACCTGCTCCTTCCCCTGACCCTTCTCCCAGTTCCATGGTTAGTCCAACCCAAAGCCCCTCACAGACCAGCACCGCTGAACCCAATAGAATCACTGCACCACTGTCACGCCCATCTACTGCACAGCTACACGCCTCCACCTTATCAGGGATTTTGCACATTTGGGCATTGGCTCACAACACTTTACTCCCTTTCTGTCTCCTGTAAACCTATCTTCCAGACTCTAGCTCTGTGAATCTGCTCAATTTTCTTAATTAATATCAGTGAGGCCATGTAATATTTGTCCTTCAGTGCCTGGCTTAATTCACGCAACGTAAGGTATTTAAGATTCATCTATATTATCCTGTGTGTTACTACTGCATTCCTTCTTACATCTGAGTAATATTCCTTTGTATGCATATACCACAATTTGCTTATCCATTCATTTGTGGATGAACATTTGGGGTGCTTCCAACTTTTGGCAATGGTGAATAATGCTGCTAGCTATGAACATTGGTGTGCATATATCTTATCGTGTCCTTGCTTTCAGTTCTTCTGGATATATACCCAGCAGTGGGATAGATGGATCATATGGCAGTTCTATAGTTAACTTTCTGAGGAACTGCCAAACTGTCCTCCACAATGGCTGCACCATTCTACATTCCCACCAGCAGTGGGTAACGTTCCCTTTCCTCCACATTCTCTCCAACACTTGTAATCCTCTGTTTTTTTTTTTTTTAAATAACCACCAGTCTAACGGGTGTAAGATGATATCTCATTGTATTTTTGATTTGCATTTACCTAATAGCTAGTGATATTGAGTATCTTTTCATGTGTTTTTTTAGCCATTTCTATTTCTTCTTTGGAGAAGTGTTTATTCAAATCACTTGCCCATTTTTAAGATGGGTTGTTTGTCTTTTTATTTCCAAGATGTAAGATTTCTTTATATATGCTGGACATTAGACCCCAATAGGATAGAAGGTTACCAAATATTTTCTCCCATTGAGCAGGCTGCCTTTTCACTTTCTTGACAAACTCCTTTGAAGTGCAAAAGTTTTAATTTTGAGGAGGTTCCATTTATCTGTTTTTTTCTTTTGTTGTTTGTGCTTTGGGTATATCCTGCCAGTTCTTGTAGATGCTTCACTACATTATCTTCCAGGAGATTTATGGTCTTGGCTCTTATATTTAGATCTTTGATCCATCTTGAGTTAATTTTTGTATAGGGTGTGAGATGGTGATCCTCTCCCATTCTTTTAGATGTGGATATCCAGTTCTCCTGGCGCCATTTGTTGAAGAGGCCATTCTCCCCCAGTTGAATGGGCTTGATGGCCTTGTTGAATATCAGTTGACTGTATCTGCAAGGGTCTATATCAGAACTCTCAGTTCTGTTCCATTGGTTAGTATGTCTATCATTGTGCCAATACCATGCAGTTTTGACCATTGTAGATTTATAGGGTGTTTAAAAGTCAGGTAGTGTGAGTCCTGCAATTTCATTTTTCTTTTTTTTTATAATTTTGGCTATTCAGGGCCCCTTGCCCTTCCAAATAAATTTCATAATTAGCTTTTCCAATTCAGTAAAAAATGCTGTGGTAATTTTTATTGGGATTGAATTAAATTTGTAAATCAGTTTGGGTAAGATAGACATCTTAATGATGTTTGTTCTTCCTATCCATGAACAGGGAATATTATTCCCTTATTTAGGTCTTCTTTGATTTCCTTTAACAATGTTGTGTAGTTCTCTGTGTACAACTCCTTTACATCTTCAGTTAAGTTCATTCCTAGATGTTTGATTCTTTTAGTGCTATTGTAATTGGAATTTTTTCTTGTTTTCCTTCTCAGATTGCTCATTAATGGTTTACAGAAATGCTGCTGATTTTTGCTCATTGGTCTTATATCCTGCCACTTTACCGAACTCATTTATAATCTCTAGGAACTTTGTTGTAAATTTCTTAGGGTTTTCTATGTATAGAATCATGTTATCTGCAAATAGTGAAATTTTTACTTTTTCCTTTCCAATTTGGACTACTTTTATATCTTTTTCTTGCCTAAGGGATCGAGGAAGTACTTCTATCACAATTTTAAATAAGAGTGGTGACAGTGAGCATCCTTGTCTTGTTCCAGATATTAGAGGGAATCTTTTAGCATTTCACCATTGAATATGAGGTTAGCCGTGGGTTTTTCATATATGCCCTTTATCATGTTGAAGAAGTTTCTGTCTATTTCTATCTTTTGAAGTGCTTTTATCAGGAAAGGGTGCTGTATTTTGTTGAATGCTTTTTTTGCATAAATAGAGAAAATCATGTGATTCCCCCCCTTCGATCTGTTAATGTAGTGTATTCATTGATTTTTTTACATTGAAACATACTTGCATATCCCAGATGAAACCCACTTGCTCATGGTGTATAATTCATTTGAGGTGTTGTTGAATAAGATTAGCAAGTACTTTGTTGAGGATTTTAGCATCCAGTTTTATTAGAGAGATTGGTCTATAGTTTTCCTTTCTTGAGGTGTCTTTGTTTGGCTTTGGTATGAGTGTGATGTAGGAATCATAGAATCAGTTAGGCAATGTTCACTCCACTTCTATTTTTTGGAAGAGTTTAAGCAGGATTTGATGTTAGTTCTTTCTGGACTGTTTGGTAGAATTCACCTGTGAAGCCCTCTGGTCCTGGGCTCTTCTAAATTGGGAGGTTTTTGATGACTGATTCTACCTCGTTCTTGTGATTTATCTGTTGAGTTCATCTATTTCTTCTTTCATCAATGTAGGCTGCTTGCAAGTTTCTAGGAATTTGTCCATTTCATCTAAGTTATCCATCATTTTGGCATACAATTTTTCAAAGTACGCTTTTTATGATGCACTTTATTTCTGTGGAGTCAGTGGTGATATTCCCTTTCTCGTTCCTTATTTTGTTTTTTGCATCTTTTCTCTTTTTTTTCTTTGTTAGCCTAGCTAAGGGTTTGTCAATTTTATTAAACTTTTCCAAGAACCAGCTTTTGGTTTTGTTCATTTTTTCTAATGCTTTTTTTTTTTTTTTGGTTACATATCACCCCCCCCCCCTTTCTGCTTGCTCTTGCTGTGTGTCCATTCTTCTGTGTTTTTCTATGTCTGCTTCTTGTCTCCCCCCCGTCTTTGCAGCGATGCGCCGAGTGGGCCCTCTGCGCAGGCGACTCGCTCCGTTCATGGGTGGCCCATTCCGTTTCACAGGCGGCTCCGCTCTGTGTTTTGCGGGCAGCAGAGTTCTGTGTTTTGCAGGCTGCTTGGCTTCCGTGATTCCGCGGCAGCTCCGTGTTTCACCATTGACTTGCCATGCTTGTGGCGGCTCCGCTCTGCCCGTGGCAGCTTTTTTTGCCTTGCCCACGGTGGCTTTGCCCGCCCACGGCGCCTTGCCTTTCTCAAGGCCGTCTGCCTGCTTGGAGAGGTCCCCGGGAACCGAACCCAGGGCCTCCCATGTGGTATACTGGCACTCTTATCCACTGAGCTATCCAGCTGGCCCCCCCTAATGCTTTCTTATTTTCAATTTCATTTAGCTCTGCTCTAATCTTTGTTATTTCCTTCTTTCTACTTCCTTTGCAGTTAGTTTGTTGTTCTTTTTCTAATTCCTCCAGGTGTGCAGGTAGGTCTTTGATTTTAGTCCCTTCTTCTTTTTTAATATTGGCATTGATGGCTATAAATTTCCCTCTTGGCACTTCTTTTACTGCATCCTGATAGGTTTTGGTATGATGTGTTGTGATTTTCATTTGTTTCGAGGTAGTTACTGATTTCTTTTTAATTTCCTCCTTGATCCACAGATTGTTTAAGAGTGTGTTGTTTAACTTCCATATCTTTGTGCCTATCTGGTTTTCTGACTCTACCTGATTTCCAGCTTCATTCCATTGTTGTCATAGAAATTACTTTGTAAAATTTCAAACTTTCCGAATTCCTTGAGAGTTGTTATGTGACCTAGCATGTGGTCTATTCTGGTTATTTTCTTGCATGTAAAATTGTTTTCCAACCATTCACTTTCAACCTCCTTCCATCCCTGGGTCTAAGGTGAGTTTCTTGTAGACATCATAGAGATGGGTTATAGTGCCTTATCCATTCTTCCAATTTGTGTCTCTTGATTGGAGAGTTTAATCCATTAACATTCAACATTGTTGCTGTCAAGGAATTACTTACATTAGCCATATTTTCTTTAGATTTATGTATGTTACATGTTATTTTTATTTTGCTTTTTATCTTTTTAGTTATTCTTACTAATAATCTTCTTTCCTACACTGTCCTCCAACCCTCTCTCTCCTGTTTTTTCCTTTCAACCTGCAGAATTCCCTCTACTATTTCTTGAAAGGCAGGTTTCTTGTTGATAAACTCTCTTAATTTCTGTTTATCTGTGAATATTTTGTACTCTCCCTCATTTTTGAATGCCAGTTTTGCTGGATATTGAACTCTTGGCTGGAAGTTTTTTTTCTATTTGCATCTTAACTATGTCATAACACTGCCTTCTTGCCTCCATGGTTTCAGATGAGAAATCAGCACTTAATCTTATCAACCTCCCCTTGTATGTGATGGTTCTCTTTTCTCTTACTGCTTTCAGTATTTTCTCTTTGTCCTGAGCATTGGGCAATTTGACAAGTATTTGTCTTGGGTAGGCCTGTTAAGATTTATGCTGTTTGAGTTATGCTTCACTTCCTGGGCATGTATGTCCATGTCCCTCAAATGAGTTGAGAAAATTTCAGCCATTATTTCCTCCAATTCTCCTTCTGCCCTCTTTCTCTTCTCATCTCCCTCTGGGATGCCTGTAATGCATATATTTGTGTGTTTCATGTTGTCATTCAAATCCCTAAGTCCCTGCTGGAATTTTTCTATCTTTTAATCCATCTATTCTACTAACTGTTTGATTTCAGATATACTGTCTTCAACATCACTGATTCTTTTCTCTGCCTGCTCAAATCTGCTGGTATATGCTTCCAGTGTATTTTTGATTTCTTGCATTATGCCATTCATCACCATCATATCCATTGCCTTTTTAGGTATATTTTCAATTTCTTCTGTATGTTCCCCCAGTGTTTTCTTAATATCCTTTCTCTTTTCCTTCACTTTATTAAGTTGATGCATGATATTTGTTTGGAAATCTATGATTAGTTGTTCCATGTTCTTCATCTCCCCCTGTTTTGTAGTTTGTTGCTTTACTGGTCCATGTTTTCCAGTTTCTTAGTATGCCTTGTAATTTTTTTGTTGATACCTAGGCATCTGTTTATCTTGATGGACTTATTTGGTTGGTTAGCTTTTCTTTCTACTCTAGAGTTTTATTTTGTTGGCTTTTTTTGTGTGTGGTAAAGTCCTGTTTTGACTCTTGCTTCCTCTTATTCTATATCCTTACAGTTGTCTGTGTTTCCTTGCAAAAAAATATTAGGACCAGAGAAAAGTAAAGAGATAAGAAGTGAAAATAAATAAATAAATAATAATAATAATAATGAAACAATAGAAGAGGATCTGTGCAAAAGCTCAGAAAATAAATAAATGATACAAGTAAAAAAATCAAAAAAAGTACAAAGGAATAAGAATAAAAATGGTAGAATAGAAAAAATGGAACAAGGAAGAAAATAGGGAAAAAAATAGAGTGAATTAAAAGGCCAGAATGATGAGAAGAGAGGAAAAGAGAAAAAGAGAAAAAGACACAGAGAGAAATTTAAAGAAAAAGAAGGTAAAAAAAGAGGTAGAATGAAAGAAAAACAAGAGGAAAAAAAAGAAGATAGAAAAATTAAGTAAAGGAAAAAATAAAGTAAGTAGAAAATATGAGTAAAATAAAAAGAAAGGAAACAAAGAAAGGGTAAAGACAAAAAAACAAGAAACAGAACAACAGAACAACAGCAACAAAAACAACTCAGAAAAAACAACCTTCTCGGCTGCTGGTGCTCATCAATCATTCCCCTGCAGCGTGCCTTCCGCAGGTGATGTACTAGGTTTTGGTGAAATAAAGAAAGAAAAAAAATGGAACCAATAAAAAAATGAAAAAATGAAAAATAACAGATCCAAGAAAACCTAAAACAAAAAATCTGTCTCTTTGTTCCCTGTCATGAGGTTCAAGCTGAGTAACTGATAACCTGGTGGATCACTCTCTGGATCACTTCTCTAAGGAGATCCAGGATCTGATCCAGGGACCTCATATATACAAAGGAGGAATTCATCCACTGAGCTACACTGGCTCCACGGCTTAAAGAGGCCTCTGAAAGCTCATCGGAGTCTTCCTGCCTCCATTCCCTTGGGTAAATTAGGCTTCTAACAGTCTGCCAAGCCAGGCTGCTTAGGTGCCTGTCCCTGCCCCCTCTCTACCTTAGTTCCTCTCTCTCCCAGATTGGCTGGGTGTGATAGCCTGCCTGATCAGAATCCCTCTTCCCCTTTCCCCGCTGCCGCCTCAGTGCTGGTGTTGGGGCCCCCTCTGAGACTCAAGGGGGGCTAAGCTGTCCAAACTCAGCAAAAAGAAACTGCTCTCCATGCTCCGCCAGAACGCTCTTCCTCCTGGGGAATCTCTGTCCCACTCAGTTGGTTGCAGTGAGTCAAGGGCTTTACTGAGGCTACTTGCCTTGATGGTAGGGTATATGTGCTGTTTCCAGCCACAAGGATGAGTTACTCATGGTTTTCCTTTGGCTTTTTTATCTGCCTAGTTCCCTCCTGGTTGATGAGAAGCACTGTCCTGTTCTATAATACTTTAAAGCAGCCCCCTTGGATAGATTTTTGTGCTTTCTCCACTCTTTTTTTGTGGGAGAGTTGAGCTCTGCTTACCTACTTCGATACCATTTTCTAAGAAGTCCCCCTACAGTACTGCTGTTAACCACAGTCCATAGGTCACTCCAACTGTATTTTTCCCATGCTTTTCCACATTCCCACTACCTTGCAATAGTGATGCACATCTGCTCTAGCTCACAGAAGGACACTTGCATCTGTACCATCAACCACAACTCTCACCCACCTCTGGGTTCACTGTGTTATTCAGTCCCTAGATTCTTCTCTAGCTTTCTTTCAATTGACATTTACATCCCTAGACTATGCTTTCCAGCCATATTCCCATTTTTAAACCAGCTGCTACTCACTATAATGTGTTACCATCTATACATTTCTGGATTGTGGGTAATTTTAACTTTCTTTAAATTTTTTTCTACAAAGAAGTGTCTTGGTTTTATAATTTTAAAAGAGTGAATTAGTCAGCTTTCATTAGATTATAAACTGTGTAACAATCTTGGTATTTCAGTGGCTCATAACAGTAGTTTGGTTTGTATTGCAGTATGGATCTAGTATGGATCTCCTCCAGGTTGTGGTTACCCAGGTTGAGGTCTGGATTTTTCCCATTCTGAGATTCAGGCTAAAGGAGCAGCCTCTATCTATGACAGAGGATACAGGAACTAAAAGGCTGATGGGAACCTGCAATGCCTCTAAAAGTTTTTGCTCAGAAGTGATGTAGAGCATTTCTGCTCACATTTCATTCCACTTCCCACATCAGATCACAAGCCGAGGCCAAAACAATGGAGCAGGGAATAATGTTCTAAGGGAAGGAGTGAATGAATAATTTCAAACATTATTACAATCTACTCAAAGGCTGTTTACAATACCATAGACCATATGCTATAGCTTCCTTGCTCTAAACACCTCAGCATGACATTCAAAGCCTTTTGCAATGTTGCCCTAACCTACATCCCAGCCGCAGAGCACTCCACTCCTCTACACAACCTCTGTGATCTAGTAGCCTTGGACTTTTCACAATTCCATAAGCACAATTTGCATTCACAAGCCTGCATGTATCGAGGTCACTGTGTCAATTGCCTCCTCCAGCACATTTTATAGGCTAGCGGTAGTGGATTACTTGAAGCTTCCTGAACGGGTCACATTCTTTCAAGTTTGAGTTCCAATGTTGCCTCTGTCTGTGATGTTCTTTAATTCCCCATACCCATAACCCTTGAAATTCTACTTACCTTTCAAGGACCAATTCTTCTGTGAAGTCTTCTTGTTGCCCCATAGACAGAATTAATCATTCCCCTTTCTTACCCAATTATAGCACTAATTGCAGTCTCCTAATTATAGTTATGTGTACACACACTGGTCTTCCCTAAGGGGTTATGAGCTCCTTGATGACATTTTATTCTTTTCTATGTTTCCTCTAGAACTTAGAGAAAACAGTTCACCTCACATAGAAGGTGTTCAATTGAGACTTGTGGAGTTCAATTATACACCCGTATGGCCATGAAACAATATCTTAAAATATCATGTAACTTTTCCCTCAAAATCCCAGAGTTGTCAACACTGAAAACCGTACCTTCTGAGAAAAGTTGATGATCAGTGAAGCAAAGAGCAAGTCAAGAATCAAGTACGCTTTGCCCTTCAAAAACCAATGACTGGCAACAGTAAAATTACAAATGATTTATTACCTTCTTGAGGTGCATACATTTATTTTGCTCAAGATGTGTCTTTTATACCTCCTAACACCCTTGAAGACAGTTAAAAAAATGTTCTCTGATTTTTATGCTTCCTGTGTCACTCGGTGACTGTATCTGCTGGAGAAGAATAAATGTAGGCTCGGAAAGCGTACCCCCAGTGCTCCTGGGGTTCACCCTCCCTTCTTTCTAAGAGCATACTTTTCAGTTACTAGTAGCCTGAGTTCTTTTCTTTTTTTTTTTAAGATTTATTTTTATTTATTATACATCCCCCACTTTTTGCTTGTTCTTGCTGTGTTCATTTTTCTCTGTGTTCCTCTGTGTCTGCTTGTCTCCCCCTGCTGGGGTGACCTGCCGAGTCAGCTCACCAGCACGGTGGCCCGCCTGCTCATAGGGGCTTGCCCTTGCTTGCGGGGGCTTGCCTTTGGCAGCGGGGGCTTGCCTTTTTGCCTGCCGCGGGGGTTTGTCTTTGCCTGCCTGCATTGACTTGCCTTCTCCAGGCAGTCCGCCCATTTGAGGAGGCCTGGGGACCGAACCCAGGGCCTCCCATGTGGTAAACTGGCACCCTATCAACTGGGCTATACAGCCGGCCCAGCCTGAGTCATTTTCAATGGTAAATTAAAATTTAAGCTAGTGTCTCACTATCCTCAGAAATAAATTCTAATGCTTGGAGATTGTTAGTAGTCAGGGTTCTCCAGGGAAATAGAACTGATATGATATAATGTAATTATTATATGGTTTATTAAAATCTGACTACAGGGATGGGCAAGTCCAAAATCTGTAGGGCAGGTTGCAAGCTGGGCACTCTGATGAAAGTTTTCAATGAATTCCCTATGAGAAGCTGGCTGGCTGAAGTAGAGATAGAAATTCTTCCTTCTTACTGCTGGAATCATCAGTTCTCCTTTTAAGGCCTTCAATTGATTGGATAAGACTATTTTCAATGCTGAACACAATCTCTTCAGTTGATTCTGATGTAATCAGCTGTAGATGCAATCAAGTTACTGATGATTTAAATCCACGTCATATCTCATAGTGCTTACTTGACCGAACAACTGGACACCATCACGTAGCCAAGTTGACACATGAACTTAATTATCACAGAGACTAAGGCTCTGGCTTTCACTTTTGTGTATGCCTCAGAATACTTTTCTCATGGGTTTGCTCAATGGACATTTTTGGTAATTTCTGATCACTGATATCAACATATATTGCATCTAGTATATTTTAATTGTCTGTGTTTCCCAGCCCTTATTAGAGAAATGCAATTCAAAGTTTGGTCCATGGACTGGCAGCAGGTCTTGCAACATTTCTTACCAGTCCTTGATAAAATAAGGAACTTGTGCCAGAATGAAAATTACCTGTGTCACTAAGTACCCTGTTTAGTTCAGCTGACTTTCTTTCCCTACAGGACTTTAACAATGAAGGAGGCAGTGCATTGATTGACATTCTCACATTATCTCATGGCAGATGGACATTTCAAGCTGCACTTCCCTAGACAACCTGCCCCTGTGCACATGTGACATGCCACTAGAGAACGTTATTGGGCCAAGAGTCAACTCCTGACCGACTATTAGGTTTTCTCTTCTCCTTTTTCTCCTTTCCTCATCTGTTTCTCTTTCTGCAATATGAACTAAATGATGTAGAGATATATCTAGATGGAGATGTCAGTTTGTGGTAGATGTTTGAGGTCAAAGTCCTT
>PVKH010048630.1:0-10181 GCA_004027955.1 Chaetophractus vellerosus | reverse complement strand
AGACCTTGAGTTCAGTGGCCACCCTGATCCTTGATGAGGGTGGAGCTAAGAAGATGGCTGCTGGGCAAGCCCTTGGAAGAGATGGGATTCCCACTCCATGAGACCCTGAAGAGAAGAAACCATCATCCCATTGATGTCTCTCAGACTTTGAAGTCTAGTGGAGTATACTCTGCAGGTTTTTGGAACTTTTGGGGACCCATGACCACTGTTTCCTTCCAGTTTCTCCCTATGATAATGGAAACATATATTTTGAGACTATTCCTCCTTTGTATATGGAAAGCAGATAACTTGTTTTCTGATTTTCACAGGACTACAGTCAAAGGAGAATTTTGCCCCTTGACAGATTGCATGACTATAAATGATTTTGATGAAATTTTGCACATAGCATTTTTACTGAAATGATTTAAAGCTTTTTGAAATATTGTTTGTGATGAAATAAATATATATTGCATATGGAAAGAACCTGTCTTTTTTGGGATCCAGACAGTTAGAAGCTTTTTGTGGATCCCAGAAAAGACCATATTTTTGAGCTAATCATTCCTGTGGGTGTGGGACCATTTCATTGGTTTGGATTCAGTGAAGTGCGAACCAAGGTGGGTCTTGGTCCTCTTGCTGGAGTCCTGCATAAACAGAGGACTGAAAGCACCAGATACACAGAGAAACAGCCACAGAGACAGAGAAGAAACCTAGCAGCTCAGCAAGGAACCCAGGAAAATGGAAGCCACAGATGGAGAAGCCAGAAGCTGAAGCTACAAGACCTGGAAGTAGGAGTAGATGCTTCCGTGTGCCTTGCCACATGGAATGAGTCCAGGATCGCCAGCAGCCAACCTTCAGTGAGACAACATCTTTGATGATGCCTTCATTAGGGCATTTTCACAGCCTCATCCTATAAGCTTTTACACTAATAAATTCCCATTATTAAAGTGAGCCCATTTCTGGTATATTGCTTCCAGCGGTTTGCAGCAAACTAAACAAAATTAAGAATAAGCATGGGTTATAAAAAATATTGTCTGTCCACGTATCTGTCATAAAATTACTAATGTACAGTAAATATAATAGTATAAAACTATATAATAAATAAAATATAAATATGCTTAAAAATAATTTTTAGTTGGAGAAACTAAAACATAAAATATTAAGTAATAACAATATGGAGGACTAACTAGCTAGGTAGTATGATTTGAGATCAAATGTTTAGGTTTCTTAGAAGGAAGATAGAGAAATTGATTAACTGGCAGTTTTTTTTCTTTGTTTTTTTTTTAATGCATTTTTTTTTGTTACATATCCCCCCTTTCTGCTTGCTCTTGCTGTGTTCATTTGTGTGTGTGTGTGTGTGTGTGTTCTTCTGTGTCTGCTCTGTTTCCCCCTGTTGAGGCGACGCACCGAGTCAGCTCACTGCGCAGGCAGCTCTGCTCTGTTCCCGGGCGGCTTTTTTGCTTCCGTTCCCGGACGGCTTGCCCTGCCTGTGGCGGCTTTGTCCTGCCTACAGTGGCTCTGCCCTGCCCACGGTGCCTTGCCATTCTCAAGGCGGTCTGCCCGCCCGGAGAGGTCCCTGGGAACTGAACCCAGGGCCTCCCATGTGGTCAACCAGCGCCCTATCTACTGGGCTACGACCAGCCCCCGCCAGTTTTTAAAATAATCAAACCGTTTATATGATCTTTATTTTTTGTTTGTGATTGACATCTACAATTCATATATACAATTCTATTGAAATGATTGTTGGGATTTTTTGACAAGTGCCTAATGTAAATATGGCCTTCCTAATCCAAGTTAGTTTTCTTCTTGAAGTCAGAATTACAGAGTATAATGGTCTAATATTCCCCTGAAAGTCATTTGTTTTCATTATAGTGAATCATTTCATTAACAAAGCATATGTAGATTCAGGCCACTTTTAAACTACTACATAAATAATATAAAATAATTTCAAAATAAACATTTTATTTTTGGTATCTTACCCTCTTAAAAATATTTGTCTTCACATCCCTATAAGATATATCAGTGTGACATGTCTTTGTCTCAGTTTAGCTCATATAATCAGGTCAGAAAGCAACCAGTATCCGATTTGGTATGGTTACAATTACAAGGGGTAAAAAAGATTCCCAGTGGTAAAAACAAAAATGGAGTCAGAATTGTTTAAAGTTGTTCAGTGCATAGACAACTTTAAAAAAAAATTGGTTTATACATTCTAAGCGAAATACTACCTTAATGATATTTTGACAAAACCCAAGAACCGTAATATGAGATAGACATTGGTTTTAATTCCTTCCCTCCTTTTTCTACAAATCTAAATGTATAATAGTTATGTTTGTTTCAGATAAGTAGGTTTTGCTTATACTCTCTTCAAGAACCCATTGCCTGAGGCGTTAAGATCATAAAGTAATGAAACATATAGATCATTTGTGACAGTAAGAAAAATCATCAAATTCAATCTCAAATTCTCTTTTTCTGACCCCGTCTGCAAGTAAAAGGCACTTATAGAACTTTTCCTTATTTAAAAGAGAGAGAGAGAGATGGACTCTTTCAAATATTTTTAATAAAATCTATTTAGAATTACTTTTGTTTGTTTGTTTTGCTCTTTAGTCTTAAGGACAGTGGGATTTTTTTCATGTGTTTTATGTTTGACAAAACATACCCTTAGAAGAGTTTGTGTTTATTTTTATTATGGTAGCCTATTATTAATTTTACTCTACATTCTAATACCCATTCTTTTAACATTAAAAAAATCTATTGACATGGCTTAAAAAATATTAGGCTATTATGTATTATAATTCTTATGGCCATACAATACATTCAAATTATGACATTGGAAATATTTTATTGTTCAAATCTGAAATAAAAAAGAAAACCAAAATCTTTTATTTATCAGTAGGGTTTGTATAGGGAGCAGAACAAATCTTTCTGCTATTATCCAGCTGTGTGATCTTTGAAGATGATATAAAGCCTGTAGGCCTTAGTTTGGAATTCATAAAATAAGGTGATTAAGGAGTCTCTAAGATATCTTTAGCATACTTTTTTGAGCCTTTTATTAATTTCACTCTATTTTGATCATTCAATTACCACTGATGGGAGGGAATAAACCCAGTAAAGTTAAAAGTTTTATTTTTATTTTGAAAGAACTACACAAATTAAAAATTTAAGGCATATTTCCCAATTTAAACTTCAAGCTTGCTATACAAGAGGGATTCTGTATATGTGGTGGTTTGAAGCTGCATGTATCCCAGAAAACATGTTCTTAAGTCTAATCCATTTCTGTGGGTGAAAACCCATTGTAAGTAGGATCATTTAATGGGGCTGTTTCAGATAAGGTGTGACCCACCTCATTCAAGATGGGACTTACTCCTATTACGTGCAAACTTTAAAAACAGGGTGGATACAGAAAGATAGAGTGAAAGCCATGGGAGCAAGAAGCAGAAAGCAATGAATCCCTGAAGAGAAGGGAGAGACCAACAGATGCTGTTATGTGCCTTGCCACGTGGTGGAGGCACCAAGAATTGACAGTGGCCAGTCTTTGGCATTGCCTTGATGATCCTTGATTTGTGTATTTTCCTGTACTCTAACCATTAGTGAATAAATTCCCATTGTTTAAGCCAAACCATTCCATGGTAGTTGCTTTTAGCAGACTAGGAAACCAAAATAGTATGTAAGAAAAGTTTCAACATCTGACTGTAGCAGCCAAGGATAAATGAACCTCACTGCCACAACTTCCAATGCCAGAAGCAATCTGAAAATAATTTCCAATCACTTCTTAGTCCCGGTGTTACTGATCTCTTGTAAAGTTGGTCAACAGAAAAATAAGTTCACTCTTCAGGCACAGAGTAATCACTTCACATAGGTGGCATTGTTAAAACACCCATACCTTGGCCACTTCCTTTTGCCCTTTGGGAAAAATAACCAGTTCTATTTCGCTTTCCTGAGATATATAATGTATATGAATGTTCATCCAAAGATAAAAGGAAAAAAAGATGATTATAGCCACAATGCCTAGAAATTAACCAAACTCTATCCTCATTCAGAGCTAAATAATATAAATAATATACCTAAATGTCTTTGATTCTACAGAAAATAAAAAATGGAAGTAACACTGTAATCATATTATTAATTTACAATGCTCCTCTCAAAACAGAATCTGGGACACTATGTGAGGAACAAACAAAAATTATACCAATCTGGGCTCTTTGCCCAGAAATAAAACTACACAAAAATATACATAACTAAAGGAGAAAAAGAATCTAGTCCAATGGAAAGGCACTTGGAAAGAAAAAAAAAGACAAATTCTACTGAATTAAAAAAAATGCTTTAATTGAAACTGCCAGTAAATCTGATATTATATCATTAAAAGACAAGTTTACTTAAATAGAAAAATGACAGTTTTCATGGTAAAAATAAATTCAAGAAAACCTATTTAGTGATCTAAATATTCTTTTAAACGTAAGATTTTCTTGAAGTATATCATTCATACATGAACATACATAATCAATAAATATACAGTAAAATTTGTGAATTTACTAAACAAACAAGCATGTCATCATACAGGGTTCCCATGCATCTCCCCACCACCAACACCTTGTGTTGTTGTGAACATTTGTTACAACCTATGAAAGAGCATCCTCAAAATACTGCTGCTAACATTAGCCCATATCTTACATTTCCCCACCCCACCTAATTATTAACACTCTATTAGTATTATATATTTGTTATCGTTCACGAGAAAATGTTCTCATATTTGTCCTGTTTACTAAAACCTATTATCCACCCCTGGATTCCCTGTGTTACATTGTCCCATGCTTGGTGCAGTCCATTCAAAATGTACACTAAGTGGCTTTCATTTTCATCACAGAGTTGTACTGTCATCTCAAATCTGTGAGAAGTCACCCCCCACGGTTTTCCCTTAGTATTGAAAAAATATCTGCTTGCCATTGCTACATGAAAAATTACATTACTATTAACTATCATCCATTATGGTTCAAAAAAATATCAATAAGGGAGCAAAAATCACTTGAGTTCCTCATTTTCTAGGTGAAATAGGCCCTAGTCATATATGGAAAAGTTTGAGGATCAGGGCTTTCCAGTATGCTTGTACATATCTTTAAAATTATGGGCTTTATGGTGACTGAGGAAGTTCAGTAAGATTGAACATGACCTTGCCTGAGTGAGGCTTATGTGAAATGCACCACATGAGAGTAAGAACCTTTTGCTGATTTATGTGAGCAACATATGATTCTAAAGTCGGGACTAAGGTTTTTTGTTTTGTTTTGTTTTTGTTTTGGGAGGTCCGGGGATTAAATCCAGGACCTCATACTTGGGAAGCAGGCACTCAATCACTGAGCTACATCTACTATCCAATGAAAGTTGGTTTTTTCATTTGTTTGGTTTGGTTTGGTTTTCTCAGAGGTACTGGGGATCGAACCCTGGACATCGTATGCGAGAAGCAGGCTCTCAACCACTTGAACTACAACCACTCCCCCGGGACTAACTTTTTAAATCTGATTTTATATACTTTTACATAAAATTAAAGCTTCAGGGTCTTGATGGTCTTTTAATGTACTCCAGTTTTATTCTATTCCTTTGTTTAAGTTTTCCAAAAGCTGCTGGGAGCAATATACCAGAAATGGGTTGGCTTTTATAATGGGAATTTATTACGTGAAAAGCTTACATTTCTGAGGTCTTGGAAGTGTCCAAATCAAGGCATCATCAAGAAATGCTGTCTCTCTAAGCTGCAGCTGTGGGCGATCAGGCACATGGCAGGGCATAATGGTGGCTCAGTGGGTCTCCATCTTCTCCTCCTGGTTTATTTTCTCTCTCCTCAGCTGTGGGTGATCAGGCAAATGGCTCATCTCTCACCTCTCCTCTGGGCCTCCTCTCTTTCGGCCTCTCAGTGGCCACTTTCTGTTCCTCTGTGCTCCACTGATTCCAGCCTCTGGCCTCTGAGACCTCTCTCTCAGCCTCTTGGAGATTCTCTGTCTCAGCAGCTTTTTTCCCGACTGTGCTTTTTGTTCCTCCATTTATAAAGGACTCCAGGAGGAGGATTAATATCCACCTGCTCCCGCAATCTAATCAAAGGTCCTGAACTGAAGCAACCTAATCAAAAGGTCCCTTAACTGAATCTAATCAAAAGATCCTATCTAATATAGGTTTACAGGCATAGGAATGTGTTCCTTTTAAGAACAGAATTTTCTGGGGTGCACAAATGATTCAAACCAGCACATCCTTTTCCCACTGATATGGCATAGAAAATATAGCAAAGGCATCTTTATTTGGAAAAAAGGACAGTGATCAACTATCAATTTATCAGTGTCTCCTTGAGGCCCTACATACATGTGAATCTACCTAACCTAAGCCTCCTTGAGTGAAGTCACTACATTAGACTGTGACTCTACAGCTGAAGAGAAAAGTCTTTAGTCTATTCTGCTGTCAAAAAGAGATTATTGGAGGATACCAAAACCATGAAAAACAACCCTTATAACATAATACTCTTCCATTTTGGAGACCAAAAAGTCTAGCCAAAAGAAATGTTCAGGGAAAAGGGGGTGGGTTTGTGACATTTTGAGAGGTGGGAACAGGATTATCTGAAGATGAGTACAAGAAATAGATAAGAAGTGATCAAAAAAGGCAGGAGGAAAACCAAGTAAAACCATTATTTTTGTCAATAAATGAAAAGACAGGTTTTCAGGTAAGGGAATGACATCAACACTGTCAAATCCTGTAGAAAATTAAAAAGACATATTTGAGTGGGCACTGGATTTAGCATTAATAATTCATTTTATAATCTTAGCAAAGCATTGCCAGCTGAAAGTTGAAGATGTTAAGTGAGACTGCAGTGGGTTAAGGTGTAAAGAGGAAATGAAACGGAGTAATGGCAGATAGCTCCTATAATCACTGTGTCTGTGGAAGAAAAGAGAGAATTCACTGTGGTGAAATGTGGGGCTAAGCCTGTTTGTATTTGCTTGCCAGATTAAGTGGAAGGGATCTGGATATGTTTAAATAGTAAGAGGAAGAGTCTAGCAGAGGAAGGGTTGACATTATAACAAGAGAAAATAAATATTTTTTAAGTTTTCTGAGATTGAATGAAAAGGAAGTGTAGGTAGAAGGATCAATTTTAGAAAGAT
This sequence comes from Chaetophractus vellerosus, assembly GCA_004027955.1. Classification (NCBI taxonomy): domain Eukaryota; kingdom Metazoa; phylum Chordata; class Mammalia; order Cingulata; family Chlamyphoridae; genus Chaetophractus; species Chaetophractus vellerosus. The sequence continues at coordinate 3,075 of PVKH010048630.1, read as the reverse complement.
CTATTGGATGGAGGAAATGAAGACACTTAAATTTCTGTGAGTCAGAAGAGGGTTTCTTTTTGAACCCTAATGACTCCTAATGTCTTTTGAAATAGGAAGCTCTCTGATTTTCTGGTCATGTGTGAGGTCATGCTGGATTAGAAAAAATAGAAGAGTGATAACATAACCCCCAAGATGAATGGGGAGAAGCCTAAAAAGGAGATAGAGTATTTGAGCACAGTTATGAAATCTATTTTGAGATTGGAAAGAATAAATTTACAAATGGACCCACCTGTGAATATGGGTGTATTGTTTTTAAAGATTTAAAAAAAAATTTATCCCCCACCCCTTGCCACTTGTGCTCGCTGTGTCCAATCACTACACATTTTCCTGTGTCTGCTTGTCTCCCTTTATTGGGTCATCTTACTGTGCTAGCTTTCCACACAGCACGGGCCATCAGCGCTCCGCGCTTTATGGGCCAGCTTGCCTTTACTAGGAGGCTCCGGGAATCAAACCTGGGGCCTCCGATATGGTAGACGGGAGCCCAATCACTTGAGCCACATCCACTTCCCTGTGGATATTTTTAAAAATTACATTAGATAACTCAGGCATAGGAGCTGGGTAGATAGAACAGTGATCACATTAAGGATTGTAGAAGAGCAGGACAAATTGGCCCAGTTTGTTGATCATATCAACAAGAGTGGGGTTGAATAGATCAAGTATGAAAAGAGAGGTGAAGATATAAGGAACTTCAATATATGGTATAGTTTGATAGGCATAGATAGATAGACAGATTTAGATGGATGATGGATGGAAGGATGGATAGATATAATAGAGATACAGATATGAGTGAGTCAGAGTACCCGCACTGGGAGAAATTAAGTGAGAGAATAAGGCCTTGACAATTGCTTATATTCAACCAGTGATTTGAATTTAATGGTGTAAAGCTCTCAAGGGAGATTAAGGAAGAGCATTGAAAGGCAGTCAAAGGGATGAAGGAGGAGCATTTGGAAGCATCAAGTTTTAAAGTGTCAGGTAGATAAAATAAGTAGTAAATTTATATAGAACACACACACACACACACACACATACAGTTTCAGTGTTACTGAGGGCAAAAGCCACAGAATAGTTTAAAAGCAAATGGGGAATTAGAGTTAAAATATTCCATGTGAGAAAAGAAGAGATAGAAAGTGGTAGCTGAAAAGGATGTAGAATGAAAATAAGATTTATTTTATATATTTATTTTGGGGGATGGATAGATTCAGGATCCAGGAAGAACAACAAACAGTTAGTGGAGAGAAAAGTTGAATATTTAGCAGTGAGTGGTATGACTGAAGGAACAAGATGCATCTCAGGGGTAAAGAGTAGTGTTTATCAAAGGAGGTACATTCTTCCAATGAGATCTCAAGGGAGAAGACATTGTTCTAACAAGTTGTAAAGATTTCCTCTATCTCTTTAAACAGTAGATTCACACTCTTGCTATCACTACTATACTTTTGGGACTTTATAACATATTTTCATATGGCATGTCTTCTATTGTTTTTTAACCTGCTGTATATACATAATTGTCTCTCCATTCTAATTGTGGGAAGGATCCCAGAATGCATGAATAATTTTTTAATGTCCTAAGTATCTAGTACAGTGCCTTCACATAAAATAATAGTATGTCTGGATGAATTCGATCCATAGACTAAAAAATAAATATTTAGCATGCATCTATGTTGAATAAATTTCTTATCTATATGCATTAAGTATGAAAATACTTACACATAACTGGCTTAATAAATTAAAAATATAGAAACATTATGTTAGTTTTCTTATTGTAAGAACCACCTCAGTCTTAATATATCACTTAGGATAAATTATTTTAGGTTCCTGTTTTCTCTCTTCCATCTGTAGAAAGCAAAAACATCTTTTTTAAAATAGAGTGTCTATTTTGGAGATTTATTATTTCCTTGTTTTTAAAGTGAGAATTTTCCATAATATGACAAGAATGACAATAATCTCACTGTTGAAAACCTTCCATCAACTCTCTCTAAAACTAATTTTCTAATTACAGTATATCTGTGGCAGAAGTCACACCTATATAGAAGTGACACATTTCATCAAACAATGTATTAGTAAATTTCACATATTTTGCATTGGCTTTTAATTATATCTGATTTCAACGGCTATTTTATACACTTTCACTTAATATATTACATTTAGTTATGTGCATAAATCTAAAACTATCATATTAAGGTTCATATTTTTGCTTTCTAAAGACTGATATGTTTGTGTGAATATATAAGGGGTTTTTCCTTTAACATTTCCTTTTAGTAGCATTTAAAAACAAGTTTCATAAGCAAACTCTTATATATACCAGAGAAAGAAGTAGCATACTTATAAAAATAATTTATTGAGTTGGCTCAGTACAGAGGGTTTAATGCCTTTGTTTTCTCTCTTCATACCCTACAAAAATATTCTGTCCTACCATCGCCCATCCCATGACATATTTTGTACGGATCCCATAATATTCTATTCACATATAATTTTAAGAACCTTTATTTATTCCAATAAAGACTCACTTTTAAATATTTCCAAGTCACTCCAGTCCAACTAAAAACTATCTTATATCCAATCCAAAGTCCCATCTCCCCCACAACCCCAGCTGAGGCCTGTCTAATATCAGAGGTCAGAATTAGGGTCTATTCTGTAATTTCTTCTCCAGGCCTTTTAGCTGTTTTGGGGTGCTCCGGAATCTATTTGGAGAGTGGTGTATGGTGGGAGGAGAGTGATACAGAAAGGAAAAAAGTCTTTTACTTAGCTAGGAAATCTGTGCTCCAGTCTCTTAGAGCTGGGGTCCACTTGTTCTGTTGGACAGTTAACTTCTAGGGGGTCCAGGTCATGCTACCTTCTGTAGTATCCATTTGCCCAGACGACCCTCACTCATTTTTTTTCACATGAAATCTATGAAATGCAGGCTGTCCTTAGCTGCTGCTTCTCTACCAGTCAACATCAAAGACAACTCCAATGAACCCATGCTACTTTCAGAATTCTCAAGGAAAGGAGCAGGCATGCAAAGCCAATTGTATGCCATTTACTTGCCACTCTTTA
>PVKH010048629.1:0-10180 GCA_004027955.1 Chaetophractus vellerosus | reverse complement strand
ACCCACAGGCTCATTCAATCCTAGTTTTCTCTGAGAGCACTTAGGTAGGGGCTGGGGGTGGGGGTGGGGGCCAAAGATTTCTATGTGGCTGCGGAGTGGGGGAGGGGGCTGGGCTGGGGGCGAGGAGGAGAAAAGAGGATTGAATGAGCCTGTGGGTATCTCTAATCCGGATCTTTGTCTAATCCTTCCACCCAAACGGCAAAGAGCTACAAGAGAATCCTCAGGGCGGGCGAGGTGCGGGGGTGCCCGGGACGCCTTGGGTTCCCCGGGACACCAGGCAGGGGTGAGGATCACTGCGTGCCACCGGAGAAGGGGAAGGGGTGCTTCTCATTAGCAAGGAACCCTAAACTCTCTCCTGGAGCCTGGGGGCCTCCACACAGCCCGCCACCAACAAGTAAAGCGCCTGCCCCTCTCCAAAGCAATGTCAGCGCAACAGGTGATTTGGAACAAGTGCGGACGCGCCAGGGAAGGGGTTGGTGCCACGCTGCGAGGGTCAGCCAAGAGCCAAAACCCCCCAAGAAACAAAGATAAGTCCCTAGAGACCCGAAAGTGGGGGACCGGCTAGAAATCTGCGCCCCCGGCACCGCCGCTGCTCACGCTGGCGCATCCGCCGGGAGGCAAAACCACTTCGGCCCGGCCTGCGCCCTGGGCCCCGGGGCCCTCTGCAAGCGGCCGCCCGAGGGCTTCCCACCCGGCCGGGGCGCTTAATTGCCCGGGATCTCCCAAGAAAAAGCCTTGGGTCCAACCTTCTGGCCTCCTGCAAACTGTTCGCCCCCCTCCCTTCTCGCCGCTCGCTGGAGCTCCTCTTGGAGACTTCCATGCGCAAAGGTAGCAGCGCTGCGGAGAGCCCGGCGCCGGGCAGCCCCTTCCCGCCTCGAGAGAAGACAGCAGCGCCCGAGCCCCGACTACCCTGGGAGCAGGGGCCAGGCCGGCCTCCCGGGATACTCTTCCGACTCCACCCCGGCTCTCCCGAACCCTGGGAAAGCCGAGCAGCGGGCAGGGCGCATGCGCGCCTCCGGCCAGGGTCCCTTCCCAGCCCGCCGAGTTTGGGGAAAGTTTGGCGAAGTTTGCCCTGGCCGCGGCGGACGCCCCCAAGGCCGGGCTGGCCTGGGGATGCGGCCGGGAGCCCCCCGGAGTCCCGGGAGCTGGCTCGGCAGGGGCCCGAGGGCTGAAAGGCGGCAGAAGGTGGGAAGAGGGAGGCCTTTTGTGTGTGGCACAGGACGGCCACTTGCGCAGAAACGCAGCAGTGCGCTCGGCCGCCGCCTCAGCCTCCGCGGCTGCACCTCCGCCTCCAGGCGCTTCATTGCAGCCGAGCCCTTCCCCCGCCTCCCCCCGGCCCCGGCCTTTGTTCGGCATGAAAGTAATGCTGTGAACTAAAAGAAATGACAATATTTTCTATCTGCTTGAAAGTCCAAGAGAAGAGCCCTTGAGCTTGGCAAAAATCAGGCAAATCATTCATCATGCCACCCCGCACCTGTGGTCTTGGCATTGAAAACCCTCCAGACTTATTCCTATTAAACTTAATTATTCCCCCAAAGCGCACAATGGTTGAAATGGAGCAGGTTGGAGTCTGTTTATTGGTGGTAAATGTTTTTCTGAAGATCTTCTGAATCTCATTGTTAGCTCGTTGTTTGAGGCTGCCCTCTTTCTTTCAGACTAGAGTAGCCTTGGACTTTTCAATTTTCAATCGTAACATCTGCTTAATCGTACGGATCAAAATATGGAGACACAAAACATATGTAATGGTTGATTTGTTAAATCCTGGTAATGAGTTATTAACAAGGGAACACAATAGCCGGGGATGGCGGGAGCCTTATGGTAACAGAGTCACTGTATGTAGCGCCTGACGGTCCCCTTCGTGATAAATGGAACCAAGGTCTGAGCGCCAGGTGATAGCAAGAAAATCAATGTCTTTTGGGGCCAGCACGGAGACTATTTTCTATGTGAAAAATTAGGAGACATAAAGTTTAATTGGCTGATCAGGAGGGGGGGAAACAGTGGTCTTGCGTTTAATTGCCAGTAGGCTTAGCAAGGGAGACAAAACAAGGTTTGGGCCTGTTTGTTTGCTGCACCCAGCCTCAAGTCCAAGTGTATCATTGAAAATGTGTTTTATTATAACACATGCCATGCTTTACAGTTCCCATATTGTGTAAAGACAATGGTTAATGGTACATTAAAGACAGGCAAACCATGCCAACACGTCTTGGAGACATTGTGAGGGCCTCTCTCTGCTTGTTTTAGGCAGCTGCAGCCCAGGACCCAGAAGCACAAAAAGAACAAGTTTGAAATACCAGGTGCATCCTAGAGAACCACGACAGGGATTGATATGTTAGAGCCCAGGACATGAACCTAGCAATAAAGATATCACTTCGATTGTCTGCGGCTTCCACGGCCTGTAAAGCCGGGGGCCGTCTCGGCAGCCTGCTCTCTGGCAGCCCCGTCTCGCTCCCTGGGCTTCCGCATCTCCCTGGGCCAAATCCGAACACCTGTTGACCAGACCTCACATCCCGTCGTGGGAATCGTTTCCTACCAGTGATTCCAGATCTCACAAACGCAACTGGCTGTGGAATTATTTAGGACCATTCCCACAGTCTGCAGAAGGCTTTGGAAAGGCGGTGGGAGGGGAGGGCGAGGGAGAGAGGGAGGGCGAGGGCTGTCCCCGGAGAGGTTCGCCAGGGAGCACTCAACTGGTGTTTGTTCAACCTCGCAGCTGGTACTCGGTGCCCCCGCGAAGGTCCATTAATGGAAACGCGATGAGTTTATGGATTTACGAGGTTTCACACCCTCTCCACGCAGCGGCGTTAATCCTAGCGCTGGCAGAGGAGGCGTCCTGGGAATCACGCGCAGCCGGGTTTCACAGTGGCTCCAGCAGGCCTCTTTATGCGCCCTGCTCCAGCCTGGGGTGGGAGACTCACTTTCTTTCTCACCTACTTTTCTCTGCCTTACGGGACCTACAAGCGCCAGAATTCAGCTGTGTCCAGGGGCTTTTAACTGAGCCCTCAGTATCTCCTTCCTGGGAAGAAAGAGTTCCCACAAGGCGGCTCCACTCCAGACCGGCGGGCTCAGGGTGCAGATGGGGCATCCCCCTCCTCATTTTGCCTGTCCCCCGTTGCCCTCACCAGCCCCCCATCCCCACCCCACCCCCTCATAACTGAAAATGGGGGCATGAAAAGCAAAGAGCAAAGGCCAGGTGCTTCAGGTCCCCAGTCTCTGAAAGCAGAAAGCCCCCTTTTTTGTGACATGTACTTGCTTTTAAGGCCAGGTGAGAGGCCACTGACCCTGAAGCCCACCAGGAAGTTGTGGGAGAGAGAGGGATGGGGGAGAGGCTTTTACTGGGGTGGGCACTCTGACACCAGGCCGGTGGGCAGAGCAACCTGGAGTGGAGACCCGCAGGGTGGGCTGGAATCCAGGGTCAGTGTTTGAGGGGTGGGGTGCGGATGGGGGGAATGATGGCACCCTACCTAAAACCTCATTCCCAGAAGACATTCTCCAAACCCCTCCCCCCACCCCCAGCACTCAGTCCTCTCACTGTTGCCAGCAGATGAGTCTTGACCGCTGGGGAATGATTTAGCCTGCTTTCCAGTGGAGATCCTAAAAGGCACCCTGTATGGGTCTGGGGCTTCTTTATCATGCTAAATGGACAAGGGCAGCCAGGGCCCACTTTATGGTCTCCTTTCCCCGGTGGTCCCAGGCTGCGCTTCCGCGCAGGGGCTGATGGGTGTTCAGAAGAGCAGGGCTGGCCTAAGACTCTCCAGAGCGGTCCAGGAGTTTGGCTTACTCAACTATTTTCATACCAGTTTTTTTGTTTGTTTGTTTTACGTTGGAAGAATACTGTGGCCTTAGCACGACCGCTGAATACCTGTCACTCCAAGTACCCCCGCCCTGATCCTTCCAGTGCCAGCCCGCAGTCGCAGGCCAGGGATGCCCCGGGCCACAGGCTCTCCAGCCTGGCGCGGCCGGCCGGGAGCAGAGCCGCGCCTCCCCTCCGCGCAACTCGGCCATCCGGTTGCCAAAGGACACTCTGCAATGATACGTTTGTTTTGCTTTTACTGCCCCATTTTTTTAAAGAAAAAAAGAACTGATACACTAGAATGAATGGATTATGAGAAAATAAAAAGAAGCTGTCAATCTCTTTGAAGGTTGTGTTTAAAGGGACTTGCCAAGACAGGACAGAAGAGTGACAAGATAGAGACCCTGGTGTTTTCCAAGCTCAGCTCGGCTCTTCCGCTTCATCTGCACCGCACTAAAGGATGTGTGGAAGCATTGAATCACAAAAATAGTGGCACGCAAATTCAAAGGTGCCACATCACAATGATTGTAGTGTTTTGAGTGTGGAGTGCCACATTACCAAATCCAAAGGAAAGGCAGATCTACGCAGCCGGAGAAAACGATACAATTCTTCCATAACTTACAGTTAAGTTACAGTCTGCCTCACATTTGACTTTCTAATGAGTGTGATGAGATTACATGCCTGATAGAAGCATTTGTGCAAAAGCAACTTTCATGTTTAATGAGTCCCTAATACAGGACAAAATTGAATTATTTTCTCTCGTCTTGCGACTCGGTCGCCAGTGTGAAATCTCCATCTTTTAGGGGGAGGGGCGGGGAGAGGTCTCGAAGGCCGAAAGGGGCGGGAGGGTCCACGGCCAAGGCCCCTCCAGGAGCTCCGCGACCCGAAATCTCTGAGTCTGGCCCGGTCGCGCTGCGGGGTCGGGCGCCCGGCCTCGCTTTAATTGCTCTTGGACGACGTCCATGCACCCGCGGCGCGCCGGGAACCCCTCAGTGGGTCTGAATCTGGTTTAAAGCAATTAGCATGCTGCCGACATATTGCCCTGCCGCAGGGCCGTGGGTTTTGGGGGGCGACTCGGTGTCGTACCCGGGCGGACCAGGCCTCTTTCCCGCTGCGGAGCAGCACCTCCCCTTGGTCAGGTTCACCCGCACCGGACGCACCTGCTGTGCGGCGTTCGAACGCGCGCCCCGGCGCTGGCAGGCAAGTGAGGGCGCCCGGGGGACTGGGGAGCCGCGCGGGTCGGGGTGGAAGCTGGGCCCGGACTTCCGAGACCTTGTGGCTGAGCGGTCCCGGGGGTGCCCTTACGCCTCTCCCCCTCGCTAGGGGCAGCCCTGAGCCCTCTGCCCAAGGCTGGCCTTCTCCAAGGCTGGTCGCCGAGGAGAACCAGATTCTGTTGGAAGCAAAAGGAAACCAATGTTAGAACTAAGCTAACAGCCGACGTGGCAGGGGGAGTGGGCCGGCCCCTTCGGACCTTTATTAAAAGAACCTGGGTTTTGCTAGGAGGCATCTGAGTGGTCTCCGGGCCTCGGCCCCATCGCCCTCCCCATCTCCTTTGAGAAGGCCCCACCTGAGTTCCAAGGACCTGATGCTCTAACTGCAGAAAGTTTGGGTCATGGCGAAGCTCAAAAGCAACCCCTCCTTCCGGCTCGCGGAAGCAGAAAGGCCCCTCCCCCTGGCCTGCTCCCACCTGACAGAGCGCTTTCCCTTGGTACCCTGTGATTCGGCTGGGTGCGGGGGTCTTGGTTCATTCAGACAGGGTGTCCGGGCCTTAGCTTTCTCGTCTGGAAAATGGGGATAGTGCATAGTTCCTGACTTAGGGCGCAGGTGATGCAAAAATGAAAGGCAACTCCTAGAGAGCTGAGGCCTAACCGCCGACACCGCCCCCACCGGCCGCTTTCAGGCTAAAACCAACTAAAGTGTGTTTTCTTACTGGATAGCTACAGTGCCCAATCTCTGATGCAGTTAATTTTTTGAAAGTAAGGTCATTCTTTTTAAAGACATAGCTACCTCCCATCATATACTGAACAAATAACTTTTAGAAAAAGGTGTAAATAGCATTTATTAACAACGCTTAGAAATAAACCATATCTGGTAATAAATTAGCATGGAGTTTTCCGGCCAGAGTCCTTCCAACAACGCAGAGTTCTGCCAAAGGTGCTGTGAGAAGCACAGGCTATTGCATATTTTTAGAAAATCAGGATAAATTATATAAATTATATATTTAGAAAGAGATAACCATTTCATTAGCTCATCAGGATAATAAATAGATAAATAGTTGATTGCCATTAGAAAATTTGATCTTAAATTACATTTTCATGGTGAATATTTACACGTACAATATGCACAAGGCCACTAATCACCCCGGCCGAGTCGGGGACTTCTCAGGACACAAATTCGAAGGGTGGTTCGTTCTCTCTGTTGTTGAAGGAAGATTTGCTGTTGAGTTTTCTGGGGTCCTCTGGGGTCCACACTTTGGCTGTTCGGATGATATTTTGTTCTTTGAGTTGTTTTTCATCAGTCCATGAGAGCGAGTGTCCCGCCAGGGGAGGGAGGCCGTAATCCGGGTCGCTCGGGGAGGGAGACCCTGGGGAGGTGGGGAGAAGAGAGAGCAGAACATGATCATGCAGCCACGTTCCAAGCGGATCGCGTCCTGGGCACCTCAACTGAGCACGCTTCTTGGGGCTGTTGGAACGGCCCTCTTCCTCCAGCCCTCAACCCCCCAGCGCCCTCTCCCCGGGAACCCAGGAGCCAAGTGGCACAGAAATCCGAGAAACGCGAGCTTGTGCCCAAGGGCGCTCTGGTCTACCGACCGTCTGTTCGTCCACCAGTCTGCTCCCCCAACCTCCCGGGCCTTCCCGCATCCTCCAGGGTCTCCCCCGGCTGCGCTGAGGGCGCGCGCACTTACGGGTGCCGCGATGGCAGATGATGACCTTGCAGGCCTGGCTGCCCGCGCTGTCCCCGTTCCGGCGCCCACCGCCGCCCGGCCCCCCGCTGCCGCCCGCGCCGCCGCCCCCGCGCAAGGGCAGGTCGGCCTGCACCAGCTCGCTGAGGAAGTTGATGTAGCCGATGGCCAAGCGCAGCGTGTCCACCTTGGAGAGGCGCTTCTCGTAGGGCAGCGTGGGGATGTGCGAGCGCAGCCCCTCGAAGGCGTCGTTGATGGACTGCATGCGCCGTCGCTCGCGCACGTTAGCCGCCTGCCGCAGCTGCTGCAGCTCCGCCTCGGAGCGCACCCGGCGCCGCCGCCGTGCCGCCGCGCCCAGGCTCCGCAAGCGCGCCCCCGGGGACAGCGCGGTCGCCGCAGCGCACGGCCAGGCCAGGCCGGCAGGCGAGCCGGGCGACGTGGGGAGGCCGCCGGGGGCCAGGGCTGCCCCGTAGCAGGGGCCGGCGCCGCGCGGGTCCCCGGGGTCCCCCGACGGCGGCGCGCCGGACGCGGGCGGCAGCAGCAGGCACGCCCCGTCGCGGGCGCAGCATTCGTGCAGCTGGCGGCTGAGAAAGTCCACCTCGGCCTCCTCGGCGGCCAGCAGCTCGTCGCCGTCTTCCAGGGGGTCCCGGGAGGACTGATCGGTGAAGAAGTCCTCGTCGTCGAAGTAGGGCGACGGGAAGGCATCCAGGCCCCCGGGGAAGTGCTCGAGCAGCACCGCGTCCATGCTCCCGGCCGCCACGGGCCCGAGGGGAGGCCGTTGCCCTTGGCTTTGGCACCTCTCGCCCGCCCGGCCACCCCCTGCGGCTCCCGCGCTGGAAGAGCGGAGACGCCCGGGTCCCGCCCGCCCTCCCTGGGGTGCGGCGGCCGCTGCGCTCCTGCTGCCCCGCGCTGCGCCGGGAGGGCTGTGGCGACTCGCCGGAGCTGAGGGCCGGCACGCGAGGACTTTTATAACGACATCCACAGGCGCGTGCCAGGGGCCCGCCGCGCCAGCCAATCACCGGCGGGTGCCGCGGGCTGGAGGAGGGGGGCGTCAGCCTGGCGGGCCGTGGGGGGGCGGGGGATGCGTGTGTGAAGTTCTCCCTTTCGGAGCGCCCGGGGCGCAGGGGAGGCTGGGCCGCGCGGCCCCGGGGCGCCGCCTCCCCCTCCCCCGCCCCGCCGGCGTCTATTCTCTACCTGCCCGCGTCGCTCCAGGGCCACCTGCGCCCGCCTTGGGTCCGGGTTGCAGACGCCCGGGCGCTTGCGGGCCCGCGCAGGTAAGGGCCAGCTGGGGAGATCCTGCCGTCCCGTCCCCCTGCGCGCGCGGGTCTCCGGCTGGGTTTCCACATGGGCCAAGCCGTCCCTTTCAAGGACGCTGGCGAAGGTGGCCGAGTACGTGCGGCGGGGTTTGAAGGCGACCTGCCGGGCCCGGGCCTGCCCCGCGCCAACCGCCCGAGGACGAGGGGGAGACGCGAGCGAGCAGCTCTGCGCGGCACGTTTCTTCCGAGAGCTGATGGAGACCCTCGGGGTCCCGGGCTGTAAAACCCGACACAAAAGGAGGCCACTGAACAGTCTGCTCCGGAGCAGTGGGCGGGGAGGGCACGGAAGGGAAAGGCAGAAACGAGGGCCGTTTCCAGAGCGGAGCCCCTCGCTTTTCTGCTTGGCCGCGGGAGCAGCTCTGGATGATTTTTCCCTCCTCGACCTTTTCCAGAAAACGCAGCCCAAAGACGTATGCGCTCGGCCCCAGGGCGCCCTTCAGCACCGACGGCGATGCAACAGGAATTCCTCGTCTAAGGGCAACAAAAGAACACTGCCAAGGTCGGGGCGAGCCTCCGCCCTGCCGAGTGCGGGAGCGCAGCGGGGGCGCGGATCTCCCACTCAGGCACCAAGAGTAGTCGCCCGTCCTCCTGCGGCCTTTTGGGACACTCTTCCCACAGAGGTTTTTCTGGGGTGTTCCGACTTCGCTCAGAATCCAAATCCCTGCCTCTTAAGAACAGTGACAACACCTTCCTTGGTTTTAAGGATTACGCTCTCTGACATTTGAGACCCAAAAGTTAAAGCCAGGAGATAGAGAAGGCAGACCCAGACGGGCCTGCCCGGAACTGTCAAGGAGGCCCAACAACTTAAATCCAAGGCTACTGTTTTTTTTCCAGCAGGTCCTGGATGTGGTAGTTTCTTAGCCGTCCCCTTCCCGCTCTGGTGGGCAGGCTCCCGGTGACAGAGCCTGGGCTGCACTTCCCTACAGGTAGATTTACCTGTCTCACCTGGGATCTAGCCAGCTGTGGTAAGCACCCAGCGCTTGGCGTTTAAAAGGCCCCTTCCCCTTCAGTGGCCTGGGTAGACAGGAATCAAGTGGAAACAGACTTTCAGATCAGTCTGTGGGCTTGCAAGAGCCACAGATGACCCGGCTTCGAGCCTTATCCAAAATGTTGACAACCATTCACGACAGAGAAGGCAGGGTTGGAGCCTTCATAGGCACCTGACAAGAGGCCATGTGGCCTTCTCTGATGCCTCCAGGTGGCTCTGGAGAAAGTTGGTTCATGTCATGGGTTGTTGGGGTGGGGGACAGGGGTCCTGGGAGTGGGTGCACGTGCATGTAGCTATGTTTTAAAATCAGTACGAGTTTTAACAATTACAGAAAATCATCTTACACATTCTTGGTCTGTTTGTGGAAGTGTTCCAGAAATTTACCTTGGGCCCCTGGGGAGGCTACTGGCAGGTCCCCCTGGAGGGACGCCTCCCTGGGCTCTGGCTGGGCAGACTCAGCCTGGAGGCCCTGGGCAGCTCCTGGGCCCGTGGAGGCCCGAGCGCAGGCGGGAGAGAGAAGGCACCCCTGCAGCCATCCTCAGGTCCTCTGGTCCCATGGCCCCACGTGCTGCCTCCGGGAATCCCTGCCCCAGTCTGCAGACTGGTCCTGATGGAAGGTAGCGCCAGGCCTGCCGGCGCTGGGTGACTGCACACACACGCTCTGTTCTTAAGTAAGACATGATCGTTCTTTTCACCAATAAAAGAAGAAAGAATTCTCCGCTAATAAAGGGGAATTTTCTCTGGGTCACTGGAGGTCACAGCAGTGTGGACGGTTGCCCTCGGCAGCTTAGGCAGCAGCAACAGGTTGCATGATGAAGCGGAGGCCCTCATCCCAGCCCCTCCCTGTGCCCTCCGCAGACCCCCGTGGAGAGGGCCTGGACAGGGTTTCCTGGGAGAGACACAGAGCAAGAAACTCCAGCCGCGCTAAACGCAGGCTCCCCCCCACCCCCACCCCGTCCTCAGGAGAGGGGGCCCCTGGCCTTATTAGGAAAGCTGCCTCTTTTTAGAATCACACCCCAGTCTCCAGGGCTGCAGTGGAGGGGGCGCTTGGTTCGAGTGTTTTTCAAGTCTTTTAGCGAGGGCTCAGAGCCACGCACTGTCCTGGGCCTGGAGGGTCCCATACTTTCCCAGCTGCCTGGTCCCACGTCCTGGGTTCTCAGTTCCAGAACTCCGGGCAAGGGCCA
>PVKH010048628.1:0-10182 GCA_004027955.1 Chaetophractus vellerosus | reverse complement strand
TGGATTCAAAGAGAACCATACCTAGATATATAATAGTCAAACTAAAGACCAAAATAGAGCTCTGAAAGCTTAAAGAGAAGAACAACATGTTAGGTAGAAAAATGCACCAAAAAGATTAAATGCCAATTTCCCATCAGAAACCAAGGATGCGAGGATGCAGTGAAACGAGATATTTAAAGTGCTGGAAGAAAACAATTGCATACAAAGAGTTTTATATCTGGCAAGATTATCTTTCAAAAATGAGGGTGAGGGCCGCCTCGATAGCCAGTGGATAGGGCGCCGGCATACCACATGGGAGGCCCCGGGTTCGATTCCCGGGGACCTCTCCTAGCAGGCAGACCACCTTGAGAATGGCAAGCTGCCATGGGCGGGCCGGAGCCGCTGTGGGCAGGGCAAGAAGCTGCCACGGACATGGCAAGAGCCGCCACGGGCAGGGCAGGTCGCCCACGGATGGAGCGCAGCCAGCCACCCGCGAACTGAAAGCCGGCCGTGATCGGACGCAGAGACCGCCCACAAGCGGGGAAAGCCGCGCCTGCGCAGTGACCACTCTCGGTGCGTCGCCGCAGCGGGGGGAAGGGGAGATATGTAATAAAATAAATAAATCTTTAAAAAAAAAAAATGAGGGTGAGATTATGATATTTCCAGATATGCTAAAGCTGAGGGGTAAGGAATGAGGAGTTAATACTGAATTGGTACGGAGTTTAGGTTTGAGGTGATGAAAAAGTTTTTGTAATGGATGGTGGTGCCAGTAACACAGTGTTCTGAATCTAATTACTATCACTGAATTATATATTTGAATGAGGTTAAAAGGGAAATTTCTAGGTTGTATATACATTACCAGAATATTTTTTTTTAACCATAGGAATGTATAACACAAACAGTGAACCCTAATGTAAACTAGGGACTATTAACTATATATATATAAAACGATACTGTTTCGTCAATTGTAACAAAGGTATCACACTAAGGCAAAGGTCAGTAATAGGGAAAACTGTGTTTGTGCCGGGAGATATAAGGAAATTCTGCATTTTCTACATGATGTTTCTGTAAACGTACAATTTTTCTAATAAAAAATATTTTTTAAAAAATCAATTAATGAGGGGCCGGCTGGATAGCCCAGTGGATAGGGTGCCGGCATACCACATGGGAGGCCCCGGGTTCGGTTCCCGGGGACCTCTCCTAGTGGGCAGACCGCCTTGAGAATGGCAAGACGCCATGGGCGGGCCAGAGCCGCCGTGGGAAGGGCAAAAAGCTGCCACGGACAGGGCAAAGCCGCCACGGGCAGGGCAGGTTGCCCGCGAATGGAGCGCAGCCAGCCACCCGCGAACTGAGAGCCGGCTGTGAATAGAAGCAGAAGCCGCCCACAAGGGGGGAAAGCCGCGCCTGCGCAGTGACCAGTCTCGGCGCATCGCCGCAGCGGGGGGGAGGGAAGATATGTAATAAAATAAATAAATCTTTAAAAAAAAAATCAATTAATGTGTTTGATCACATCAATAGGCTAAAGAAGAATCACACAAGCATATCAACAGACGTGGAAAAAGCATTTGACAAGACCCAACAACCATTCGTGTTAACCTAGAGAAAAGAAAATGATCATAGTTGTTTAATTTGTCATCATCCACGATTATAGAACAAGGAAAAATAGGGTTAAGATAAAGGACCAAGAATTTTTATTATTAAATAAAAAGAATTTTGGAAGTTCATTATTAAAAATTAGTAAATATATAAAATATGTGAATAAATAGTTCCTGAATAGGTAGATTATATCAGTGTATAATGGTGATCTGATTTTACGACTAAGCAATCTCTCCAATCTATTCTAGATTAAGAATTCCAAAGAGATGCAAGAAAAGCTGACAGTCAGGAAACTGAAATCCTAAAATGAATCAGGGCTACAGTTTCCTCATTTGTAAAATTAAAGAGTATGATTGTGAGTCTCTCTGAGTTCAAAAAAAATTATGATTTTGGTTGAATATGTTTTATCGGTGACATATATACTAAGTAGACAAGTAAGCCATAAGACTATATAAATGATTACTTACAGTGAGGCAGAGAAGAGGAGCCATGATATTATTATAATATAGTAAATTAGTACTTTGATGTAATAAATAGTATATCACATAGTCTGATTTTTTAAAAGCAGCTTGACAAGATGTTTACAACTAGTGAAAAGCTTAAATATGTAGGTCACTAGTACATGGAAGTATAATCAAGTAACAATTATACATTCTAATGTATGGTATCCATGATACCACATTACTCATGCTTGCCTTTTGAAGGTCATTTTAAAAACAGCACAGATATTTCTGACATTATATTTTGCTTATGAGAATAAAATATTTGCATTCTCAGAGTATATGGAAATTAATGGTAAGAAGAAGAGATGCTAAAATTTGCTCGGTTATAGAGAGATTAATTAAAATCCATCCCTGATATATTAACAATATTCTATAGATAAAGAAGACATGATTTATATTCATCTATTAGTAATAAGTTATCATAAAATCACTTGATATTTTCACTTAAAAATTAACTCACCAAATAGAAATATTTTATGAAATATACCTGGAACTAAGTGAAACAGAGCTGCCTATTTACAATAAACATGCATAAACAATATGTGGTTTTGGCCATCTTAGAGAGGGAATCAAATTAATTTTATTTATGTGCATGCTATAGTCAATTTCCTATCCCATATTCTGAATCCTGAAAATAAAAGCATTTAATTCTGAAAGATTTTCCTTAAAGTGACCTGGATTAAGAATTTAAGTACTGCCCATATGACATAAGTCTTAGACTTTTCCAGATTATTTTATTTTTGACTTTAGGTATGGGAATACCACCTTTTGAGAAAAAAATGTAAATCCTCCTATCATACCCTCTCCCCAAACAAAAGAAAAATGAATACTTTTTTTTTTTTTTAAAGATTTATTTATTTTATTACATATCTCCCCTTCCCCCTGCTGCGGCGACGCGCCGAGAGTGGTCACTGCGCAGGCGCGGCTTTCCCCGCTTGTGGGCGGTCTCTGCGTCCGTTCATGGCTGGCTTTCAGTTCGCGGGTGGCTGGCTGCGCTCCATCCGCAGGCGACCTGCCCTGCCCGTGGCGGCTCTTGCCCTGTCCGTGGCAGCTTCTTGCCCTGCCCACGGCAGCTCCGGCCTGCCCATGGCGGCTTGCCATTCTCAAGGCGGTCTGCCCGCTAGGAGAGGTCCCCGGGCATCGAACCCGGGGCCTCCCATGTGGTATGCCAGCGCCCTATCCACTGGGCTATCAAGCCGGCCCCAAAAATGAATACTTTTTACAGAAGGATGCTTTCCTCCAAAATACTTGCTTTACAACCACTAATTCAATAATAGGTAGAAGTGCAATAAATGCTGAATAAATGAATGAAAGAATTATACTAAGTGCTTACATGATGAAGGAAATAAACAATGCTACAAACAACATACTTTAAATCTGATTAAGGGCAAATCATGGTAATTATCCTCAAAAAAAGTTCTAATACTAAGAATCAAGAGCCAAGGTTCAAAAACATACACACATTCTGCTGTCACACCATAGAGGAACTTATTTTCTTGGTTAAAAAGCGAATATCTTAAGGCAGAGACAACTTAATCTGTGCTTTTTTTCATATGTGGACAAAGGGTGATAAGTCCTATGGCCAATAAATCATATCTTTTTTTCCCCACTCTTACAAGAAATATTTTCCGTTATTTTGGTAAGGTAAATTCCTACCAAAGTGACTCTACTAAATTGATTGCCTCAACTCTGAGTATATATAGAAATATCAATGTGAATGAGAAAAGAATAAAACTAAACATTTGTGTTACTGTCCTCACTATTATTCATTCACAAGTGGCCACAGCCTTAGGAACTTTCTAAAAAAAGGCACAGAGCAGATATGCAAGTTGCAATACTATCATTCTACATATTAATATCAGCAAACATATTTCTCTTTTTAAAAGAGTACCATTTATTTTCTTATAATAGTCATTAAAACAATTACATTTCAATAGTGTAGAAGTATTTTTATATTGATTACACCCATTAGTAATTGTGAGATATATATTACAGAAAGGAATTTAATAACTCAAAATAATTCTTTTTAAATTTTATATGAAGGAGAACACATGCAGAAAATTACCTGACAAGCAATCTGTACGAGGTAGACCAGCTCTTTAGATTCACAACCATTTTTCATTACTTCGTTCTGTTCTTCTGAAAGTGAAAGCTGTATCACAGAGAAGAAAGGGCAGAGAGAGAAAGTCATGTAAATGAAAAAGATTCTATTTTCTTTATATTGTCTGAAGTATTGTCTTTGTAGTTTATTTTAAAACTGGCACAACCACACAGCTACAATAACACACATTCATTCAAGAGCGTAGCTTTACCTCTTTAATTTATTTAGTATATATGTGAAAGGATGTTAATAATTGGGCACTGATAGACAGCATAACGAAGTGATTCAGAACAGCTCATACTCTATTACAGAGATGGCAAATGACTTTCCCAGAGGCCAGGTTTGCCCTGCAGACTTGTTTTATTTCAGACTTCTCATATAGGTATCTGTACTTTATTTGAACCAGAAGCCAACATTTACAATTTGAGATGTTTCATGTAAAAAAAAAAACCACAAAAAAACAGATCTCTGACATCTGCTGAAAAATCAGAAAACCTGGAATATGGGGCCCACATTTTCACGCTAACAATCAAAATAAGCCACTATAACTACAAAATCATACTTAAAAAAAACACACACACAACAAAGCATTAAGAGCACAAAGAAATCTAAATGAACTAAATGGCAGAAAATGACAAGACTTTCACCAACAAAAGAGACTCATGGATGTATTCAGGTATTTGACAGAGATTCGGGAAGATGAAGAGTTTGTCTTGGATAGGGTAAAGAGATATCAGTCAAATCTTGAATGACTACATATGTACTGTTGTGGCAAACTAAAATTCCAAGGAACATGTGTCAAAGAGAGAATCTACACCCACCCATCAACTGTTTGTTCCCCAGGAGTATTCACCAAGTATATAGGGTAGTACACCAGAGGCTGGTGGGGAAAGAAGAGAACTGAGAAAGGTGACCACCTAGTTGTACGGAGCCCCCAATCAAGTGCAAGGCAGCTAGCCCCTGTAGACAGGGAACAGGGAGGAGAGCTGAGTGTGTGCAGAAGAACTGGGAGAAAGCTACCCAAAGCACTCAGGACATTCAGTAAGTGAAGGCTGGAGATAGAGCATGAGAGCAGAGACAAATGTCTCTGAGCTTTTCCAAGGCCTTCACAGAGTGTAAGGCAGCTTCCTCCAAGGATGAGGTAAGGCAGAAGGCAGGAGAGCTCCCTCAAGGCACAGAAAGCTAAGGAAAGAAATGGAGAGCAAAGAGAACCAGCAACTGGCTGTAAAACAGAGAGACAGAGAGTGAGCTCTTCCAAACTTCAGAAAACACTTGACTCAGCAATAAAGCACAACGAGATCTTAAAAATCCCACTAATTCTCAGGTATTCCTGCTGAAAGAAAAGTCCTGACCTTATTCCTAAAATATTTAAAGGTAGTGATAAATTGTATCAAACTAAAGCAGTCACAAAAACCTAGACCTACATCCATCACAGATCAGCTTGATTCAGCCTTCAATCCAGCAGATAGGAAGAAGAAGGGATAAGGAATTGAACTCAGCCTCTACTGTCTTTTATATAAGGTATGTGGTACATAAAGATATAGAACCAAGAAACCGTGGTCCATGAACGGAAATAGTAAAGAGTAAATAGAAGCAGAACAGAAATTCTCATGTGTTAAAATTATATGAAAGACGATATAAAATAACTATGACAGAAATTGTAAGCAAACGGTACATATACAATATACAAGACAAATGGAAAATTCCAAGATGGATGGAAAGTGCAAAAAAAATCAAAAGAAAGGCTAGAAATGAAAATTATAACAGATATTAACAGCAAACGAACCGTAAGTGAAAGGATCAGTGAACTTTAAAACAGGTCAATAGAAAATACTCAAACAAAGAGGAAAAAAAAAGTAGGGGGGAAAAAAAAGAAAACAGTATATTTGAGATCTCTGGTCTCTGGGAGAACAGACAACCAAGTATAAAATTGGTGCTCCAAAAATAAATGAAAGAGAGAATGGGGCAGAAGAATATTTGATGAAATACCAGAAAACTTTCTAAAATTGGTGAAAGATATCAATCAACAAATTCAAGAAATTCAGATAAACTCAAAAAAAAAAGGGAAAATAACAAAGGAAATCAATACTAGGCATAAGAAAATTAAATTGCAGAACACCAAAGAAAGGGCAAACTTAAAGCAGGTAGAAGGGACTTCTGGTCGACCAAGATGGTAGCATAGGACAATACAGAATGCCATCACCCCAGAGTCTTGAAAAAACCATCTTCCTCAAAACTCTGGAATGCATTTAAAAGGATGCCTTTACTGAACAAGTACCAAATCAAGAAAAAACAGCTTTAAAAATGGTATGAGAGGGACAACCAGCAAGATGGCAGCAGACTAAAGAGCTCCTAGAGTCAGCTTGTGCTACACGCAGTTAGTAATCACCCAGAGCCATCTAAAGCACCTGTTTGGGGGCTTCTGGTCAGAAGAGCATCCTGCAACATCCCTGAAAGAATGGAAGGAGGAGTCTGCCCATTTGCAAAGAAGATTCGTAAGTAGAGCACTCCATGCCCTGGAGGCCGGTGCCCATCCTCCACTGGTGGCACAAGCCATTTCGGGAGCTACTCCACGGCTAAATTGGAAGCTCCACTTCCCAAAAGTGGGAGGAAGAGACGGTTTGGGCATCAAATTCAGCTACTGATTAGTAAAACTGGCAGGCTAAAGTATATTCCTAAGAATAGCTAATGTTTGAACCTGTCCAAGTCAAAAAGAGGCCAGTAGCCAGCATTTTAACCCGGTCCCTGGCACAAGGGGAAGCAGGGTAAACTGAAAATCATAGTATTGGTAGAGACCAGCTTCCTTCCATCCAGATAAGACTGCAGCTCAGCATAAGCACCAGGCCCACCTCTGGCAAGGAGGAAGCTAGGGGGACCTGCAACCACCTTTCTGGGAAAATATAGGCCATGCCGCAGAGCCAGTGATCATCCTACTCTGGAAGTACAAGCTGCCTCAAGAGCTATTCTGTGGCTGGAGTTGGAAGCTCCATTTCCAAAAAACAGGGGAGGAAGGGATGCTTGGCCACTGATTTCAGCTACTGATTAGTAAATTTGGCTGGCTAAAGTATAACTCTAAGAACAGCTAAAGTTTGAAACTGTCCAAGTAGGAAAGAGGCCAGTTAACAACCCTAATCATAACCTAATCATGTCCAGATGAACAGATCGGTTTACAAGCATGATTCAATATCGATTTTTGGAATCCATAATTATATCAAACAGCTACACCATCTCTTAGAATTTATTAAGCAGATCTGATGGGAATGAAAGGCGCAATTAATGCAAATAAAAATACACTGAAATCATATAATAACAGATTTGAGAAGGCAGAAGAAAGGAATGGTGAGCTTGAAGAAATGGCCTCTGAAAGCAAACAAACAAAAGAACAGAAGAAGAAAGAGTGGTTAAAATTGAGCAGGGTCTCAGGCAAGTAAACAACAGCAAGAGCCATGCAAACATACATGTCATGGGTGTACCAGAAAGAGAAGAGAAGGGAAAGGGGGCAGAAAGAATATGTGAAGAAATAATGATAGAAAATTTCCTAACCCTATTGAAGGACATAGATATCCGTGTCCAAGGAGCACAACATACTCCCATCTGAATAAACCCAAATAGACCAACTCCGAGACACATACTAATCAGAATGTCAAATGCCAAAGACAGAGAGAGAATTCTGAAAGAAGCAAGAGAAAAGCAACATACGACATATAAGGGATACCCATAAGATTAAATTCTGATTTCTCATCAGAAACCATGGAGGCAGTAAGACAGTGGTATGATATATTTATCATACAGCAAGAGAAAAACTTCCAGCCAAGAATCTTATATCTGGCAAGATCGTCTTTCAAAAATGAGGGCAAGTTTAGAATATTCAGATAAACAGAAACCGAGAGAGTTTGTAACCAAGAGACTGGTTTGTAGGAAAGGCTGTGCTTACAGCCTGAAAAGAAAAGACAGGAGAGAGAAGCCTGGAGGAGAGTCTAGAAATGAAGATTATATCAATAAAAGTAACTAATGTCAAAAGAGTGGTGAAAGGCCACCTGTAGCTCAATTGGTAGGGCGCCGGTTTACCACATGGGAGGCCCCGGGTTTGGTTCCTGGGGCCTTCTTGAGCGGGCAGACTGCCTTGAGAAGGCAAGCCGCCATGGCAGGGCAAGGCTGCTGTGGGCAGGGCAAAGCCGCCATGGACAGGGCAGGCCGCCACGGGCAGGACAAGCCCCCACGAGCAGGACAAGCTGCCCGCCAGCAGGGCAAGCCACCCGCAAGCAGGCAAGGCCGCCACGTGGTGACTGACTTGGCGGGTCGCCGCAACGGGGGGGAGACAAGCAAACACAGAAGAACGCAAAAATGAACACAGCAAGAACAAGCAGAAAGGGGGGGATATATAATTTTTTAAAAATTGGTGAAAATAAAATTTGACAGATAAAACCCAAATATGCAGGAATAAACTTAACCAATGATGTAAAGCACATGTATTCAGAAAACTACACCTCACTGGTAAAAGAAATAAAAAAAGACCAAATAATTGGAAGAACATTCCATGCTCACAGATTGGAAGACTAAATATCATTAAGATGTCAATTCTACTCATATTGATATATAGATTCAATGCAATCCTGATAAAAATTCCACCAGCATTTTTTAAATAAATGGAAAACACAACTATCAGATGCTGGACATCTCAGACAAAACTTAAAAAAAAAAAAACAAGGAGATATAGGAAAACACAGAGAAATAACTCAAGGAATGATGAAAGAATAATACCAAAATCTCATTAAAAAGAAAACATTTTAAAAAGGAATCAAATACTGGACTTGAAGGTCACAATAACAGAAATGAAAAATTCCCTAGCAGATTGGAGCTGGTAGAAGAAGCAATCAGTGAACTTGAAGACATGACAATTAAAAAGGTTCAGGCTGATAAGCAGAAATAAGAATGAAAAAAAAGTGACTAGAGCCTAAGAGAAATTATAGCCCTTGTTTCTATAACTGGTCACATGGGACACCATAAAACATAGCAAAATATATATTATGTGAATCCCAGAAGGAGAAGACAGAGAGGAAAGGACAGAAGGAATATTAAAATAATAATAATAATAATGGTAGAAAACCAAAAATTTAATAAAAGACATGAACATTCATATTCAAGAATCCCAGTGAATTCTAAATAGGATGGACTACACGAGAACCACACCTAGACACAGTAGTAACATTATCAAATGCCAAGGACAAGGAGAAAGTTCTGAAAGGTGCAAGAGAAGAGCAAGATATTATGTACAAGGGAATCCCAATAAGGTTAAATGCCAATTTCTCATCAAAAATCAAGGAGGCAAAAAGGCAGTGAGATTAAATATTTAAAGTGCTGAAAGGAACCAACTGCAACAAAGAACTTTATATCCAACAAGACTGTCTTTAAAAAGAGAGATTAAGACATCCCAAGATAAACAAAGGCTTAGGCAGTTTGTCACCACAACACCCGCCCTCAAGAAATGCTAAAGGAAGTTCTTCAAACTGAAAGGAAAGGACACTATACAGATGACTGAAGTGGCATAAAGAAATAAAGACCTCAGCAATGGTAATCACATGGGTCATTATAAATGCCAGTACTATTGTACTATATATTTTGATAGGTAACTCTACTTTTTACACCTTATAGGTTCTAAAATGGAAACGAATACACAGAAATGACAACTCTATGGTTTTTGGACATACTTAAATAAAGATATAGGGGCTGGCCGTATAGCCCAGTGGATAGGGTGCCGGTTTACCACATGGGAGGCCCCGGGTTCAGTTCCCGGGGACCTCTCCTAGTGGGCAGACCGTCTTGAGAAGGGCAAGCCGCCATGGGCAGGCAGAGCCGCCGTAGGCAGGGCAAAAAAAAAAGCTGCCACAGACAGGGCAAAGCCGCCACAGGCAGGGCAGGTTGCCCATGAATGGAGCGCAGCCAGCCACCTGCGAACAGAAGCAGAGCCGGCTGTGAATAGAAGCAGAAACAGCCCACAAGCGG
>PVKH010048627.1:0-10181 GCA_004027955.1 Chaetophractus vellerosus | reverse complement strand
ATGTGAAACTGGAATACTACAAGTAAAAGGTAGAAACAACAGAGCCAAAGAAATCTTTCAAGAAATAATAGTCATTTATTTTTCCAAAGTTATTAATAGACACCAAAATCATAGACCCTGGAAGCTCAGAGAACTCCTAGCAGAATAAATACCAAAAATCTACACCACAGCATATAATATTAAAATTGCAGAAAATCAAAGATATTGAAAGAAGCCAGAGGGGAAAAAACAATGCACTTATGGAGGAAGAGTATGAAAAATAGAGACTTCTTATCGGAAACCATGTAATCAAGAAGGAGAGTGGCCCGAAATGTTTAAAGAATTGAAAGAACAAAACAGCAAAACTCGAATTCTATATCCAGTGAAATTATCCTTCAAAAGTGAAGAGAAGAGACAATCAGCAAGATGGTGGCAGAGTAAAGAGCTCCAAGAATCAGCTCCTGCTACAGGGCAGTTGGTGATCACCCAGAGCTATCTAGAGCACTTGTTTAGAGGCTCCAGGAGACCAGAAGTTCATTCTGCAACATCCGTGAAAGAATGGACGGAGACTACCCAACCGTACAGTAGATTCTTGAGTACAGCCCTCCACACCACGGAGGCAGGTGCCCATCCTCCACTAGAGGCACAAGCCGCCTCAGGAGCTGTTCCACAGCTAGAATTAAAAGATCCACTTCCCACAATGAGGGAGGAAGAGATGGTTGGGCACCAACTTCAGCTACTGATTAGTAAATTCGGCAGGCTAAAGAATAATCCTAAGAACAGCTAAAGTTTAAACCTGTCCAAGTCAGAAAAATGCCAGTGACCACCATCTTAACTCCATGGCTGACATGAGGGAAAGCTGGGCTGACTGAAAATCACAGTGCTGGCAGGGACCAGCTTTTTTCCATCAATATCAGATTCCAGCTCTAACCTAAGCCCCAGGCCCACCTCAGGCAGGGAGGAAGCTGGGGTGAGCTGCGACAGCCTTTCCGGGAAATTACAGTCCATGCCGTGGAGGCCAGTGATCATCCTACTTTGGCAGCGCAAGCCACCCCAGGAGCTATTCTGTGGCAGGAATTGGAAGCTCCATTTCCCAAAAACAGGGGAGAAAGAGATGGTTGGCCACCGATTTCACCTACTGATCAGTAAATTCGGCTGGCTAAAGTATAACCCTAAGTACAGCTAAAGTTTGAGCCTGTCAAAGTTAGAAGGAGGCCAGTATCTGCCATTTTGACTCCACCCTCAGCATGAGGGGAAGCCGGGCTGACTGAAAATCACAGTGACAGTAGAGAACGGTTTCTTTCACCCAGACTGAGTTGCAGCCCTAGCCTAGGCATCAGCCCCACCTCTAGCAGGGAGAAAGCTGACAGGCCCTGCACCAGCCTATCCAGGTAACTGCAGGTATATTTGGCTGACACAGGCTGAATAATCAGAAGTCTACCTGGGCAACTGTAGTCATCTTGGACCTGCACTGCATAGACTGCTGCCCACACGTGCAGCTCCATCCCAGACCCAGGCAGGGGAGAGAAAGGGGCATGAAGCTTCATCAGTCTCCCTGGAAAACTACAGTCTAGGCCTGCATGAGTTGGATTATTCCAAAAAGCTGTGGCTCTTTCCCTGTCCCTGGCAAAGGAGAAAATTGGGAGAAGCTTCATTGGTCCTTGGAGCAATGAGGGTAGCTTGAGCCTCCACAGTTTATAGCACCAACTACATCCTTGACTCCTTCTATACAATCAGCAAGGGAAAAGAGCTGGAAGCCCTAAACTAAAGAGAAAAACTGCACTCTAGTAAGCCAGGTGCCAAGACACCAACAAAAAATTACAATCCATGCCAAGAAACAGGAAGATATGGCCTACTTGAAGGAACAAGATAAGCTTCCAGATGACATAAAGGATTTGAGACAACTAATCATAGATGTTCAAACAAATCTCCTTAATAAATTCAATGAAATGGCTAAAGAAATTAAGGATATTAAGAGACATTGGACAAGCACAAAGAATTTGAAAGTATACACAGAAAAATTGCAGATCTTATGGGAATGAAGGTGCAATAAATGAAATTTAAAATACACTGGAATCATATAATAGCAGATTTGAGGAGGCAGAAGAAAGGATTCATGAGCTTGAAGAAATGGCCTCTGAAAGTGAACATACCAAAGAACAGATGAAGAAAAGATTGGAAAAACTGGAACAAGATCTCAGGGAACTAAAGTACAGCAAGAGACATGCAAATGTACGTGTCATGGGTGTCCCAGAAGGAGAAGAGAAGGGAAAAGGAACAGAAGGAATATTTGAAGAAATAATGGTAGAAAATTTCCCAACCCTATTGAAGGACATAGATATCCATGTCCAAGAAGCACAACATACTCCCATCTGAAAAAATCCTACTAGACCAACTCCAAGACACATGCTAATCAGAATCTCAAATGCCAAAGACAAAGAGAGAATTCTGAGAGCAGCAAGAGAAAAGCAATGCATAATGTATAAGAGATACCCAATAAGATGAAGTGCTGATTTCTCACCAGAAACCATGGAGGCAAGAAGACAGTAGTATGATATATTTAAGATTCTGCAAGAGAAAAACTTCCAGCCAAGAATCTTATATCCAGCGAGATTGTCTTTCAAAAATGAGGGTGAGTTTAGAATATTCACATATAAACAGAAACTGAGAGAGTTTGTAACCACGAGACCAGCTTTGCAGGAAATATTAAAGGGTGTGCTAGCTACAGCCTGAAAAGTAAAGACAGGAGAAAGAGGCCTGGAAGAGAATCTAGAAATGAAGATTATATCAATAAAATAACTAAAAGTGTCAAAAGATTGGTGAAAATAAAGTATGACAGATAAAACCCAAATATTCAGGCACAAATTTAATCAATGATTTAAAGAACTTGTATTAAAAAAAACTACAACTCATTGTTAAAAGAAGTTTTAAAAAGACCTAAATAATTGGAAGAATATTTCATGCTCATGGGTTGAAAGACTAAGTATCATTAAGATTTCAGTTCTACTCAGTTTGATATACAGATTCAATGCAATCCCAATAAAAATTCCTCCAGCATTTTTTAAATAAAAGGAAAACATGATTATCAAATTTACTTGGAAGGGTAAGGGATCCTGAATAGCCAGAAACATCTTAAAAAGGAAAAGTGAAGTTGGAAGACTCTCATTCCCAGACTTTAAGTAGTATTACCTAGCCACAGTGATAAAAACAGCATGGTACTGGCATAAAAACAGGCACATAGACCAATGGAACTGAATTGATGGTTAAAAAACAGATCCTCACATCTATGGTCAGGTGATTTTTGACTAACCTGTCAAATCCAACCAGCTTGGGCAGAACAGTCCATTCAACAAATGGTGCTGAGAAAATTGGATATCCATAGCAAAAGAAGGAAAGAGGACCCCTATCTCACACCCTATAAAAAATTAACTCAAAATGAATCAAATACCTAAATATAAAAGCAAGAACCATAAAGATTTTAGAAGAAAATGTAGGAAAACATCTTCAAGATCTGGTGATAGGCGGTGGATTCTTAAAAGGGATAAGAAGAGAACTGAGATGGACTACTGATATTTAATGTATGTAGAAGTTTTTATTAGCTTTGCTGTAAAAGTGTGGCAATGTACAGAGTTGATGGTAACATATTATAGTGAGTATCAGCTGGTTTATAAGTGGGGATGTGGCTGAAAATGGTAGTCTAGGGATGTAAATACCAACTGACAGAAAGCTAGAGAATAATCTAGGGACTGAATAGCACAGTAAACCTAGAGGTGGATGAGAATAGTGGTTGATAGTAAAGATGCAATAGTGCCCTTGTGAGCTACAGCAGATGTACATCAGTATTGGAGGGTTGTGGGAATGTGGAGAAACAGGGGGAAATACAACTGGAGTGACCTATGGAGTGTGGTTAACAGTAATAAGGAAATATTCTTACATCTATGCCAAAGATCACTGTGTTGATAATGGGAAAGTATGGAAAAAGTGTGTTAAATGTCCAGTGTGGACCTGGTAATAATCAGATGATATTATTTCAAAATCTGTAACAAATATTCCACCAGGGTGTGGTATGTTGATAAAGGTGTGTTGTTTTGGAATTTTGCACATGTGCATGATTGTTTTGTAAGTTTACAAGTTCTGCCATAAAAAATATATTTGAAAAATAATAATAGGGTGGGTTGGGGGAAAAATACACCAAATGTAAGAAAAGGATTATAATTAGTAGTAAGATTTTGACAATATTCTTTTATAATTTGTAACAAATTTCTCATGACAATGCACGGTGTTGGTGGAGGGTTGATGTATGGGACCCCTGTATGATGTTATGAATGTTTGCTTTTTAAGTTCACAACTTTTACTATACACTTACTGTTTATGTATGTTCATGTATAAATGATATAAAAAAGATAATAATAGGGTGAGTTGGAGGAAAATCCTTTGGTTAGTAGTAATATTTTGAGGATCTCTTTAATCAGTAGTTAAAAATGTTTCACAACAATGCAAGGTATTGGTGGTAGGGTGAGGTATGAGAGTCCTGTATGATGTTATGTGTGTTTGTTTTGTAGGTTCACAACAATTACTATACACTTATTGTTTATGTATGTTCATGTATGAGTGATATACTTCAATAAATTTTAAAAATTAAAAAAAGTGGGGCC
The DNA here is from genome assembly GCA_004027955.1 of Chaetophractus vellerosus. Taxonomy (NCBI): domain Eukaryota; kingdom Metazoa; phylum Chordata; class Mammalia; order Cingulata; family Chlamyphoridae; genus Chaetophractus; species Chaetophractus vellerosus. Next base: position 5,547 of record PVKH010048627.1, on the reverse strand, counting down.
AGCTGTATAGCCCAGCGGATAGGGCGCCGGTTTACCACATGGGAGGCCCTGGGTTCGGTCTCCAGGGCCTTTCCAGGTGGGCGGACAGCTTGAGAAGGCAAAAGCCACCGTGGGCGGGGCAGAGCCGCCATGGGCAGAGCGGAGCCGCCTGCGAGCAGAGTGGAGCCGCCCGAAGCAGAGCCGTCCACAAGCGGGACAAGTCGCCCACGAGTGGGCAAGGCCACCGCTCACCAGTGAAGCTGACTCGGCGCATCACCGCAGCGGCGGGGGCGGGAGGAGACAAAAAGCAGAAAATAAAAAATAAATCTTTAAAAAAAGTGAAGGGGAAATAAAAAAACTTTCTTAGACAAGCAAATACAGAGGGAATTTATAGCTGGAAGACCTGCTCTGCAAGAAATGTTAAAATAAGTCCTTCAGAGAGAAGGAATATGATATGAGTTCAAAATTCATATCTACATAGAGAAAGGATGAGCATCAGAGAAGGAATAAATGATGTAAAATAAAATATTGATCTATTTGTTCAATATCAGGTGGTTATAGCACATAGATTAAACATGACAGCAATGCTACATAAGAATGGGAGGAGAGAATTGAAAACACTCTACTAAATGATACATTCAAGTGCACAGGAAGCAATGTAGTGATATATGAAAGTGAATTCAGAATACTTACACATGTATATTTTAAACTGCCTGGTAACCACTAAAAACATTATAAATTAGTATAATGGATATGGAAAGAGAAGAGAATAAACAGAATCATCTAAAAAATGGTCAATTAAATACAGAGAAGGCATAAAAAGATAGGAAGATAAAAAAAGAAAAACTTTCAAAGGAACTAGTACAACCAATAGAAAATGGTGAAATAGTACATGCATGGTAGATATTAATCCAACTCCATCGATAATCAATTTAAATACAAATGTTTTGAACACATCCATTAAAACACAGAGATTGTCAGAGTGGATAAGAAAAGAACAAGACTCGACTTTATGCTATTTCCAGGGAACCTATTTTAAATATAAAGAAACAGCTTAAAAGTACTAAGAAGGAAAATGACATAACATGCTAATACAAAAAAAGAAAGGTTGAATAACTTGTTAAAAAAACAAAGCAGGCTTCAGAATGAGGAAAATTATCAGGGATAAAGAAAGGTGTTGTATAATTATGAAGGGGTTAATTCTCCAAGAAGACATGGAAATCTTTAATGTATTTGCACCAAACAATAGTGCCTTAGAATACATAAAATAAAAATGAATTGAACTTCAAAAGTCACTAGACAAGTCCACACACAGCTGGAGACTTCAGCATCCATCTTTCAGCAATGCGTGCACCATGCAGGCAGAAAACCCGTAAGGATATTGTTGATCTGAAGAGCAATATCAATACAGTTTATATAATTGCTGTTCAACAACAGCAGGATACACATTCTTTCCACATTCATATGGAATATTCTCCAGCATAGATTGAATTTTGAGCCACAAAATATGCCTCAGCAAATTTAAATCAATTGAAAATATAATAAGTATGTTCTCAAAACAGAATAGAATTAGATTAGAAACCAATAACATAAAGTTAGCTAGAATATCTTCAAATATTTTGAGATTAAGCAACACCATTCTAAAGAATATATGGATAGAATAAGTCTTAAGAGAAATTAAAAAATATTTAGAACTAAATGAAAAACAGAATTACAAGTTATCAACATTTGTGGGATGCAGAGAAAACAATGCTTATGGGGAAATTTATAACACTAAAGGCATATATTACAAAGGAAGATGGGTTTGACATGAACATGCGAGGTTTACCCCGAGAAAATTAGAGAAAGAAGAGCAATTTAATTCTAAAGCAAGAAGAAAAGAAGTAATAAAAATTAGAGCAGAAACATTGAAGTGAAAAGAAGAAAACAATAGAGAAAATAAACATAAACAAAAAGCTGCCTCTCTGAAAAATCAATAAAATGGCACACCTCTAGTCAAGCTACCAAAGAACAAAAGAGATTACTACCAGAAATAAAAGGGGAATCATCAGGATTGACCCCATGAACATTTCCATGCCCACATATTTGATAATTTAGATGAAATGGACTGATTTCTTGAAAGACAAGAACTACCAAAATTTTCACAAGAAAAAAACAGATTAACTGAGTAGACTTATATCTATTAAAGAATTTGAATCAGTGATTAATAACTCTCTTAAAGAGAGAGAGCACCAGACCTATATGTTTGCACTGGTGAACACTACCAAACATTTAAGGAAGAAATGATTTCTATTCTCTAAGATCTCTTCCCCAAAATAGAAGCAGAGGCAGCAATTACCAGACCATTCTATAAAGCCAGAATTACCCTAGTATCCAAATTAGATAAAGATTTTACATATAAGGAAAACTATAAAGCAATATCTCTAACAAACATAGATATAAAAATTCCCCCAAAATATTAGAAAATTTAATACATAAATGTATAATTATGCACCATATGGTATTTATTCCATATGGGATTTATTCTAAGTCTTCAAGACTGGTCTGACATTCAAACATAAATTCATGCAATCCATGACATCAACAAACGAAAGAAGAAAAATCAAATGCTCCTATCATTTGATGCAGAAAAAACATTTGTCAAAATCCAATAGCCATTCTTGATAAAAATTCTCAGCATATTAGGAATAGAGTGAAGCTTCCTTAATGTGATTTTTTAAAAATACCTACAACATACCCATAGCTAACATCATACTGAATTGTGAGAAACTAGGTAGTTTCCACTTAAGATCAGGAACAACACTCACTCAATACTCCTGTTCAACATTGTACTGGAAGTACTAGTCGGTGCAATCAGACAAGATAATGATAAACAGGAAAAGGTATACAGATTTGGAAAGAAGAAATAATCTTGTTTCTGTTCACAGAGGACAAGATTTTCCAAAGAATCAACAAAAACAGACAGACAAACAATCTCTTAGAACTAATTAGGCGATTATAGCAAGGCTACAGGTTACAAGGTTAATATGCAAAAACCAAATGATTTTCTACATACCAGCAATGAACAATTGACCTTTGAAATTAAACAATGCAATGGCATTTATAATAAAATTAAAATATTGACATAGGTATAAATATAACAAAACATATACAGGAACTATTGTGGAAAATATAAAACTCTGATAAAAAAAATTAAAAGATCTAAATGAAGTTTATGGATGGGAAAACGCAATAATTTTAAGGTGTCAAGTCTTCCCAAACTGATCTACAGATTCTAAATAAGTCGACTCAAAATATCAGCAACCTAATTGAAAATGTTGACAATCTGATTCTAAATTCATATGGAAGGAGAAAAAATTCACATTAACTAAAATAATAATAAAGAGAAAGAATAAAGTTGCCTAAATTCAGGGCATAAAATAAACCTGCAGTAATAAAGACAGCATGGTATAAGAGAAAAAATAAACACATAAATCAATGAAATTAAAAGTAGAGTTCAGGTATAAAAAGATTCAATCAATTGTAGTCAACTGCTCTTTGACAAAGAAACAAAGTTAATTCAAAGGAGAAATAATAGTCTTTTCAAACAAATGGTGGCTCAGCAATTGGATGTCCATATGCAAGAAAGTAACCTAGACACATTTCAAAAAATATAACTAAAAATGGATAATAGACACAAATGCAAAGCCCAAAGCTATAAAAGTTTTATTAGAAAAAGTAGTAGGGGAAACTTTGGTGATGGATTTTTAGATAAAACAAAAGCAGCTGTATAAAAGAAAAAAAAATTCTTAAGTTGGATTTATTAAATTTTTAAAATTCTTCTCTGCCAAATACCCTACTAAGAGAATGAAAAGAATCGCCACATACCGTGATGTATGTGCAAAAGGCATATCTGATAACAGATTTTTATCCAAATATAAAAAGAATACTTAAACTCAACAATCACATCTGAATAATTTAAAACTAAGCAACCAATATGAACAGATCCCTCACCCAACAAGATATACAGATGTCAAGTAATCATGAAGAGATGTTCAATGTCACTTGTCATCTGGGAATTGCAGATTAAATCAATGAGATACACATATTTGTATAGCTAAAATAATTTTTTTAAAAAAAGACAATATCAAATGCTGACAAGGATATGGAGCAACGGGAACTCAGAATTCTCAATCACTGTTCTTGGGAGTATAAAATTGTACAGCCACTTTGGAAGAGAGTTTGGCAGTTTCTTACAAAGGTAAACATATTTTACCATATTATTTAGCAGTCACTCACCTGGTTTTTTACTAACCTAATGTAAAACATACATACATGAAAAAACTTACAATAATTTATAGCCATTTTATTCATAATCTCCCTAAACTGTAAGCAAACAAAATGCCCTTTGTTGTAATTTGCAAAGGATGCTAATGCAAATGACCAGAAATGGGTTGGCTTTTAAAATACGAAGTATTAGGGAACAATATTATAGTTCCAAGTCTGAAAAAATGTCAAAATCAAGGCATCATAGAGATACTTTCTCACCGAAAGTCAGCTGCTTGTCAGATCTTAGACTCCTGCCACATGGCAAGGCAAAATGTTGGCTTCTCCTCACTTCAGAACTGCTCCACTGACACCAGCCTCTGGCCTCCCTCTCAGCCTCTCAGGGTTTCTCTGTCTCCCTGCAGTCATTTCCCTCACATGACAGGGTCAAATGGCAGCTCTTTCCCTGTGTGTTTCTGCTTTCAGATCTCTGCTTATATAAGCCTCCAGAAAGAGGGCAGAGACACAGCCTAGGTCATGCCTCACTGATGTAGTCTAATCAAAGGCCTTAAAGTGATCTAGTCAAATGTGATCTAACCAAAATTTCCTTTAATTGACTCTAATGCAATCAAAGGCCCTCATACCCACAGGAATAGATTATTCAAAGAACATGCTCTTTTCTGGGATGACAAATCTTCAAACTGTCACACCCTTCAGTTAGTGAGTGATAGACAAGCTCTGGTACATCCACACAAGGGAATATCTGTAGCAATGAATTCAGCTATTGATCCATGGATGAAACTTAAATTAATATTACTAAATTATTAAGCCAATTTGAAAAAGCTACATACTTATGATTCCATTTTTATGACATTCTAGGAAAGGCAAAACTGTAGAGCCAGTAAAACATCAGTGAGTATAAAAGGTTTGAAGGGGACTCTCCTTTGTTCTCTGGGTTCTTACCTGGTGCAGAGAATTGAAGCCAACACCAAGGTTGATCACACAAGGGAAAGTGCTTTATTAAGCCAGCAGAGGTCAAGCAAGTAAGTCTCAAATCTGCCTCCCCAAGCAGCAGAAATAGTAGCATTGTATTGGCTTGTACATGGGAGGAGGTCCAGGGGTTTGTTCACAGGATTGACAGATGGGAGGGTTGTATCTTATATATGCTTTATAGCACTAAGCTTTAACATACTTGCTCATAGATCCTATGTACAGAAAATGGTGTCTAAATCCTGCCCAGAGGCAGAGAATTTACTATTGTAATAAGCTAAAGTTTAGCTAAGTTCATTCTACCATCCCCCTGAGTGTGGGCTAAAAACTGGA
>PVKH010048626.1:0-10180 GCA_004027955.1 Chaetophractus vellerosus | reverse complement strand
TAAAGAAGCTTTAGATTACATAAATGTTTCATCAAAATATAAGGGATTCCCATATACCCCACCCCTCCCCCACCACACCTTTCCTTATTAAGAACATCTTTCATTAGTGTAGTACATTTTTTACAATTGATGAACACATAGTGAAGTGCTGCTACTAACCATGGTCTATAGTTTATGTTATAGCTTACACTTTGCACCACACGATTTCATAGGCTTTGACAAAATGTATAATGGCCTGTATCCATCATTGCAATGTTGTGCAGGACAATTCCAATGTCCCAAAAGTGCAGTGGAAGAACTTGTATCATTGATATAAAGGCAGTGGCCACCAGAGGTTCTGAGGTTTAACAAAATAATTCTTAATTCTAATTTTTGCCAACAAATTGTTTTCAAGCTTAACAAGCATGTAATTCTGGCATTAAGGTCATACATACAATATTAAATCATTCTAGGACAAATCCTAGAAATTTATTTAATATGCTAAGAGTGGCAATGGTGTAATATTGTTTTGCTTTGTCAATCAACACTCAATCAGCAGTGCCCTCCTAATTATTTCAACTAGTTTCTATATTACTGAGTTACACAAAAAGAAAACTTGTCAAAATATATTGTCCTCTGCTTTTGACTTTCATGTCATATTATGCTTACTCTAGAAGTCAATTAGAGCAACATGATTAGACTCAGATGAGATTTGTTGTTGATATTGCAATAACATTTGTAGGAATATTCTAAGTACTAATAAATTGATATCTTGGTGGAAATTGCCTACTTCGTAGATTGTTTGCCAAGTAATTTCAGGCAATTCATTTAATTTTGTTATACCCTTGCCAAGTGACATATGACAATATTTATATAATATTTAATTATTCATTTAATGCTATATACCTAATTTGAACACCTTAGATAAAATATGCAATAAAACAAAGAGAAAGGAATAGTTTCTTGGGTATTTAATAAGACATAAAATACTCATTATAAGCAAAAATTAAAAGTGGCTATTCCAATCTTTTGAAATGTTACCTAATGTATTATATGTTAAAGAGGTTCTACTCTAATTTTAAAAATCATCAATATTTGAATTATAAATTAAAAAATTAGAAATAATTTCATTTACTTTCAAATATCAAATAATCTTTGAAGGACAATAACCTATAGCAATTTATTTTTTATAAAGGGAGTATTTGTAGTTACTTTATCACCCACTTTTTTCAGTAAAAGGGGAATTAAACTATTACAGGACACCTTGTTAAGTAATTATATAGCAACATCACTGTGCAATTAAATAGCCATCAGTCCCTGCAGCTGAGAAATTTCAGGTAATTATTCAAAGATAATTTAATAGGAGAATTACTGTATTCAAGCAAGCATTAGCTAGTAATCTACCTCAATTAAAGCATCCAATTAATTTCAGAACCTTGATAACAGTTGCCTTTGGCAAAACTATCCTTTCCCCTCATTTGATCCTACATATACAATATTCTTTAAACATTGTATAAAGTTAATTTACTTCTCTTGAAAGTATAGTCTATTAACACTAGTCTCCTGAGAAATTAAACAAATGCCAACTATAAAAAAGATTCCTTTTCTCCCCGCTCTTTTGTACCTGCTACCTAGCCTCTTAGGTAGAAACTGAACAAGGCTGATCTGGATTCTGGAGCATCAACTTCCTCACTTTCGGTCACAAAGAACAGATAGCATCCTAGTAGTGGAAACATTCCAGAAAGGGCTTTTGTTTTTAGTCTGACTAGCCCATTGGACAAATTGCCTTTGGGAAGTGTTTTCCTATGAATTTGGTGGTGATGGTGGTAGTGTATGTAACAATATATGTCTAAAACTCTTCTGGGTGGAATTTCCTTTGTTCATGTTTTTACCTGAGAGTTCATGCTTAGTAGGAAAAAACCTCCAATTTGGAGTTAGTTGGGTTTTGACAATGCATAAGAGAAATAGTTTTTGGTTATTTAGGAGGCTTCTAATCTTGATAACTCTTCCATCTTTCAAGTGGTCCCTTAACAGCCCTCCTAGGTTCTACTAATTCTTAGTTCTACCAGTTTCTGGGGTACAACTTACTGCACCTTTTTGAGCCACGGGTATGGAAATCCCTGGTCTAGTGCAGAGCACTTGAAAGAGGTCACTCTCAACCCAACTGTGAGAGTCCTGCTCACTGAGCATCTCATACTCTGGGTTTTCCAAAAAGGAGAGCAAATGGCTAGTGTGTGTATATTTAAATTAACAACTTTATTTCAAATTCACAAAAATGAGAGAACAGGAAAAGTCAGATATGGAAACATTACTACTAAAAAATTCTTTTTCAGGCACTTTTATCTCATCTAATTCCAACTTCTAACTCAGTTGTTTCTCTAGTGTTCAGAAAGATACACAGACTAACACAGATTAGTTAAACGGCATAGTCAAGGTCTCCTTATTGATGAAGAAAATGAGGAAGAGAAAAAAATGCTTAATCATATTCATATATCACAAAACCAAACCCCATATTGTTTTTCTACCTTTAGAATTAATATAGTACCAACTTTGCTTTTGCTACAAAAACCTTACAATGTTGTTGTTATCTATGGTCCATAAATTACATTAAAATTTTTCCATGTATCACCACAATCTTAATACCCTCTAGCAGAATATTCCTGTATTTATATTATTAACCACAATCCTCATCTACTGCCAAAATCATTGTTATACATTCCCAATATTATCCTCTAGCTGTCCTCCAACTAACATTAATCTTCCTAGACTACTCGTTTCAGCCACAATCACATCCATAAATGTTTGCTACATTCATTATAATGTGTTACCATCAAGTTCAACCATTTCCACATATTTATATTTGCTCTTATTCAACATTCTATATACATCCAGCATCTTCTCCCCCTTCTCATCCCACATTTCTTCTCCCACCAACCTACAATTCATAGTCCAGCTCCTTAAATCTACTCATTGTATTTAGTTCATATCAGTGTGACCATACAATATTTGTCTTTTTGTCCCTGGCTTATTTCACTCAACATAATATCCTCAAGGTTCTTTCATGTTGTCATGTGCTTCCCCAATTAAGTTATTCTTACAGCTGAGTACTATTCCGATATATGAATATATCACATCTTGTTTATCCATTCATCAGTTGACAGGCACTTACGTTGTTTCCATCTGTAATGGTTTCAGAGTTTTATTTAATTAAGAATTCCAAAAATATAAATTGGATTATTCGTGTAAACGAATCTGTTCATCTGAGCATGATTAAGTTATGATAAGGGCATTAACTGGGCCACGTCAGGAGGGCGTTGGGCCCCGCCCCTTGGTGGGTGTGGTCTCAAGCATAAAGGCTAGGCAGCAGATCTGAGTTGCAGAGATTTAGAGAAATAGATTTGAGAAGCAGTTCTGATGTTGGAGTGAGCCGTTCGCCTGATAGTCTACAGTTGGCCCTGTGGAGAGACACAACACAGAGAGCCTCATGGTCTACAGCTAAACTTGTGGAAGAAACAGAAGCTAAGCCCGGAGAGAAACGCAGCCCCAGCAGGAGAGGAACCCAAAGGCCTGAGCCCTTGCAGACATCGGCAGCCATCTTGCTCCAACACGTGGACTTTGGTATGAGAAGAAACTCAAGCTTTGTGGCCTGGTAACTGTAAGCATCTACCCCAAATAAATACCCTTTATAAAGACTGACCAATCTTTGGTGTATTTCAAAAGGCACGCCTGTGGCTGACCAAAACACCATCTTTTAGCGATTATGAATAATGCCACTGTGAACATTGGTGTACAAATATCTGTTCATGTCCTTGCTTTCGGTTCTTTTGAATATATCCCTAGTAGTGGGATTACTGGATCATATAGCAGTTCCAAATTTAGTTTCCTGAGGAACCACAAGATTGTCCTCCACTGAGATTGTACAGTTTTACTATCCCACCAACAGTGAAGGTGTGTTCCTATTTCTCTACATCCTCTCCAGAACTTGAAGTTTGCTGTTCTTTTAATAATGGCCATTTTGTATGGTGTGATATGATATCTCATTGTAGTTTTGATCTGCATTTTCCTAATAGTTAGTGATGTTGAACATCTTTTCATATGTCTTTTGGCCACTTGTATTTCCACTTAGGAAAAAATGTCTGCTCAATTCTTTTGCCCATTTTTTAATGGGGTTGCTTGTCATTTTGTCATTAAGTTGTGTGATCTCTTTATATACCATGGAGTTCAATCCCTTATCAGATATATGGTTTCCAAAGATTTTTCCCCATTGACTAGACTACCTTTTTACTTTCTCGACAAAGTGTTAAATTTTGAGGCCGTCCCATTTATCTATTTTTTTATTTTGTTGCTCATGCTTTGGGTGTAAGGTCTAAGAAACCACCAGCAAGCACAGGATATTGAAGATGTTTCCCTATATTTTCTTCTAATAGTTTCATGGTCCTATATTTTATATTTAGGTCCTTGATACATTTTGAATTAATTTTTGTATAAGGTGTGAGAAAAAGCCCCTCTTTCTTTCTTTTAGATATGGATATCCACTATTCCAGCACCATTTGTTGAACAGACTATTCTGACCCAACTGAGTGGGTTTGACAGCTTTGTCAAAAATTGCTTGACCATAGATGTGAGGGTCTATTTCTGAACTCTCGATTTGATTCCATTGGTCAATCTGTCTATCTTTATGTCAGTACCACGCTGTGTCAATCTGTCTATCTTTATGTCAGTACCACGCTGTTTTTAATACTGTAGCTAGATAATATGCTTTAAATTCTGGAAGTGAGAGCCCTCCAGCTTTGTTCTTTAAAAGATATTTTTGGCTATTTGGGGTCCTTACCCTTCCAGATAAATTTGATAATTGGCTTTTCCAATTCAGCAAAGGATATTGGAATTTTTATCGGGATTGCATTAGATCTGTAGATCAATGTGGGAAGAACTGACATCTTAACGATATTTAGTCTTCCAACCCATGAACATGGACTATCCTTCCATTTATTTAGATCACCATTGCTTTCTTTTAGCAATGTTTTCTAGTTTTCTGAATAAAGGTCCTTTATATCCTTGGTTAAATTTATTCCTAAATATTTGATGCCCTCCTCAGATAGTTCATTAGTCCTGTATAGAAATTCTGTTGATTTGGGGGCATTAATCTTGTATCTTGCCACATTGCTGAAATTGTTACTGTTGTGCACACATCCATTTTCTGACCGCTGCGGCAGTTTGCCTGTGTCTCCCACATAAAGCAGCCTATAACTAAGTGAAATTTCTCCTCTCCTTGTCTTCATTTCCCCAAATTCCTAATACATTCAAAGTTAAATTTTTCTCTACTACATGTAAAATCATGTCTTTTACACTTTGGTACATTTTCTAGGAGCCAAAATTCAAGTCACTTTTCATCTGTAAAACTATAGCATATACACTCTAAATACCAAATAGTTTTTCAAAATACTGATTTATTTTAAGGTTGTTTCATCTTACACAAGGTTAAACATTGTTTTTCTGATAGGATTTTAGGCTTTGGAAATTCCTATGTGAAACCTTTTTGGCCATTCAATATGCAACAAAGGCATTTGTCATCTTGTGGCTTCCTAGTGAAGTCTGAGAGTTGGCTTTAGCAACTCTTTGATGTTGGCCATATAATAGGTTATATGTCACTCCCAGGGCATCTGCCACCACGTCTGGCACATATTAGGCTCAAAGCATAACTATTACATGAGTTAGTCCTTCACGGTTTTTCTCCCCAGTTCCAGACTATACCTTCTTAGATGGTTTCATCAGAGTACAGTTATACTGTTGACTTAATAAAGCACTATTTTCCTATTACATTGAAATTAACCAACAGGAAAGATTAACCTTTCTAAAACAAATAGGCAAACAAAAAAATATCAATTTGAATGTTCTATATTTCAGTTCATTTGGACTGGAAAGAATTTCAGAATTGAAGAAAAATAAAAGAAAGAAAATTATATAAACTACCAAAGAGAAATCAATGATATTCCCTCCCACAAATCGGTTTATTAGCATAAATATATTGAAGGGAACCAAGTCACAATTTATGAGAGTTCTGCTTTGTTAGTTATGCAGGCATCATAAGTACTTAGTTATATTTACTAACTAGAGTTGTGAGCCTTTTGACATCCAGAGTTAAATTGTACATTTATCAAATCCCTAATCACCAGTGTATTCCCAGCATACATAATCCAAATGATTAAAGCAGTTAACAATTTCTCCAAAATAACAACAAGATGCCCAAACGATTTAATTCGCTTTATCTCAGCACCTCTTACTATCCTAATTATTACTGCTTTTAGATTTAAGTTACTGCTAATTTTCTTTTGAAATTGCAAATAGTGTACTTTCCTTTCTTATCATGTCACAGAACTCTGTTATTAATCACATTTTGGAAAATCCTTCAGAAGATTTAATAAGAAATTTTAAATCCTCTGTGGATTTTCCATTGCCACAAAATCCCTACAGCCCCTAAATAAAGCAGCCCATAATTGATTAATAAAAAGCTAAGTAATTTTGGTATTACTATGAACCCTGGGGGCCCCCATAATCACAACTAGCAGGCCAGTCGCAGTATTGCTCAATTACATATCCAGGTAAATAATCTTCAAATCGACAAACCCTGGAAGGGGACTTTCAGCATTTCCAAATTGTTAATCCATGATAAATGCCTCCCAGAGGCTGGGTAAAGTCCAGGCTTTTTCATGTCTTTAAGGTTCCTGGTTTATTAAAATGTTTGAAAGCACAGTTACCAAAGTTATTTTATATTTAAAATGACTATGCCTAATACAATTGTGTTACAAACACTCACCCAAAATACAATGTTATATGATTGTCCATATAAAAGTTATATTTATAAAATTGTCAACTTGCCTTGTAGTTCAGGTGGCATGGCCTGGTACTGAGACCACATTTTTACCTTATGATGACTCTTCTCTGGCCCTGCAGAGTATCTCTATAACTAAATGTGTCAGCCCACTGGAGGCCCTGGGTGAGCACAAGGCCTGGGTCAGAGGTCCACTGTCTTCCCTCATTGCCACTGGGCTCACGTGCAATGGCACAAAGATGAACTGGCACAAAGATGAACGACCCAGTGTCTGCCCGCTCTAGCTGCTCTTTTTAAATAATTTCTGAGAAAGAACACATTGCAATTACCTAGAGTAACCCATCTCAGTGTTTAAATCATTCATACTCTCCAAAAGACATTACTTTTTTTTTTTCTGTTAAAATTTAGGTCTATTTCCTCTCAGCCTGACCTCACTGAATATTAGTGATTCTGCCCTGTAGAATTTTGAAAGTTTATAAGTTATTTCCCCAAACCCACTTGTATATGTGTATGTGCGCACGTGTGTGTGTTAAAGAGCTCTAATTCCTTTACATTTCCTCTGTGAGTCTTTAGGATATTTTTATCCTCTGAAACACTGAAATGATCACATTCAGTGCTCTAAAGTGGAAGACAGTAAAGGCAAATAATGTGATTTGCACATTATATGAAATGAAGAAATACATATGATTGGTTTACTTACAGGCAGAGCTGTAAAGTTCTCCTGTAGAAATATATTATTATTTACTAGGTATTGTAGAAGATACAAAGTTTAAGAAATAGGCCTTCATTTAATGTTCTTACTGCAAAAAGACCTTTTATTAATCAATGAGAAAAATATTATACGGTAAAAGAAACATGAGCAAAAGGCAATAGGAAATTCTGTACTTCTTTCTGCACTTCTGGTAGGAGGGTAAATTGATAGCATCTTTCTTGTGAACAATTTTACAATAGGAATTAAAAGCTTAAGGTTTCATGCTTTTAGAATAGTAATTCCAATCCTAAGAATTTATCCTAAAGAAATCATCATGGGTTGCAGAGATATTCTATACAGGACTGTTTATGACAACATTCTTCATAATGGTAAGACTGGAAACAACCTCAATTTCTGCTAATAAGAAAACTTGCTGAGTATGGTATAATCATACCCAAATGAAGGAAAACTATGTTCCATTAAAAACGGTGTAAAAATTTTTAATGCCACAGAAAGTTGTTCCAAATGGATTGTTAGGTTGAAAAATACAGGTTACAAACCAAGAGCTGTAATATGATACTGTTTTTTTTAAAATATATAATAAATATGGATAGAAAAAAATATGAGGGGATATATTTTGCAATATTTAGAGTAGTTGCCTCTGGTTGCAGGGCATGCTGGTAATTTTTATTGTTTTACATGTGTTTATCTATATTTCCTAAATTGCTTAAAGTGACAGATATTACTTTTTCCCCTTTGTTGGCAAAGATCTGGGTTTATAGAACTATCATGCATAGAATACAGGATTCCCTTATACCAGCCCCCTACCAACATCTTGCATTGGTGTGGAACATTTGTTACAACTGATGATAGGACATTTTTATAATTATACTATTGATCAAAGTGCATGGTTTAACTTAGGGTTCACTGTGTGGTGTAGTTCTGTGGATTTTCTTGGAAATTTTTATTCTGTTACAATCCATACATTTCCCCTTTTAATCATATTCAGATATGTATTTCAGTGCTGTTAGTTGCATTCACAATATTGTGCTACCATTACCACCATCCATTACCAAAATATTTCCATCATTCCAAATAGGAATCCTGTACACTTTAAGCCTTAACTTCCCATTCCCTATCTTCACTACATCCCCTTGTAACCTGCATTCTATATTCTGATTCTGTGAGTTTGCTCAGACACCAAACTGTCTTCCACAGAAGTTGCACCATTTTACATTGCCACCAGCAATGAATCAGTGTTCCTATTGCTCTATGTCTCCAACACTTGTTTTTATCCATTTTTTTTAATGGCAACCATTCTAACGGTGTGAAATGGTATCTCATTGCGGGTTTGATTTGTATTTCCCTAAGAGCTAATGTTGTTGAGGATCTTTTCATGTGCTTTCTGGTCATATCCTTTTTGGAGAGATGTCTGTTCAAGTCGTTTGTCCATTTTTTACAAAATTTTGTGGGTTTTTTTTTTGGTTGTTGTTGTTGCTGTTAATTTGAAGGATTTAAAAAATATATACTGGATATTAATCCTTTATCAGACATGTGGTTTCCAAATATTTTCTTCCATTATGTTGGTTGCTTTTCACTTTGATGATAAAATCCTTTGAGAAGTAAAAGGTTTTTTTTTATTTTGATGTGGTCTCGTTTATCTATTTATTCTTTCATTGCTTGTACTTCAGATGTAAAGTCAAGAAACCATTGCCTAACACAAGGTCCTGAAGATGCTTCCCTATGTTTTCTTCTAGGAGTTTGATTATTCTAGCTCTTATATTTAGGTCTTTGATTCAGTTTGAGTTGATTTTTGTATGTGGTGTGAGATAAGAATCCTCCTTTTTTTGCAAATGGGGATCTAGTTTTCCTAGCACGATTTATTTAAGACTATTCTTTCCAAAATGAGTGGTCTTCACCACCTTGTTAAAAATCATTTGGCCATAAATGTGAAGGTTGATTTCTGAACTTTCAGTTCTATTCCATTGGTCTATATGTCTAACTTTGTGCCAGTGCCATGCTGTTTTGATTGCTGTGGCTTTGTAATAAATTTTAAGATCAGGAAATGTTAGCCCTTCAATTTCATTCTTTTTTGTCAAGAAGGCTTTGGCTATTTGGGGCCTCTTACTCTTGCATATAAAATTGATGATTGGCTTTTCCATTTCTGGAATGGAATGTTGTAATTTTAATTGGGATTACCTTGTATAAATTGCTTTGGGTATTATGAACATCTTAATGATATTTAGTCTTCCAATCCATAAACACAGAATATTTTTCCATTTATTTAGGTCTTCCTTAAATTTTTTAGCAGTGTTTTGCCATTTTCTTTGTACAAGTCCTTTACAACATTGGTTCGATTTATTCCTAGATATTTGATTCTTTAGATGCTATTGTGAATGGATTTTTTTCTTAATTTCTTCTTCTACTTGTTTACTGCTTGTGTATAGAAACACTACTAATTTGTAGGTATTGATCTTGTGCTCTGCTGCTTTGCTGGATTCATTAATTAGCTCTGGGAGCTTTGATGTGGATTTTCCAGGATTTTCTGTAGATAAGATCGTATCATCCACACATAGAGAACATTTTACTTCTTCCTTTTTGATTTTGATGTCTTTTACTTCTTTTTCTTGCCTAACTGCTCTGGCAAGAACTTCCAGTACAATTTTTCTTTTTTTTTTTTT
>PVKH010048625.1:0-10183 GCA_004027955.1 Chaetophractus vellerosus | reverse complement strand
AGACTTCAAAGTGAGTCGGGAGGGCAACCCAGAGGTAAGACTTACACAAATCCCTCTAGGACCTCCTAGGCTTCCTATATGGATATCACACCGAACAGAGGACCTCCAGAGAGCTTTGGAGATATCCAGATCCTATACCAGGACAGATAATCCCAGAGTTTGGTGCCTTACTAGTGGGCCCTAATTTGGAATCCTTACTCCTGAGAGTGACAGAGTCTGACCGAAATATGTCCTCACTGCACATGGTCCAAATGTCTATTCTATTCAAACCTATATTTGATGTCAAAGTTTTAGGTGTACTTCCATAGACCAGAGACTACAGGCTGACCATGTGCCAACTGGGTCCAGAAACTCTGTGGACCTGCAACTCCTATGCTACAACTCAATGGACTCAACCAGAACACTTAGTTGTGGGTTGATGATGGATGATGGCTATGCAGGGGAATCCAGAGAGCCTGCAGCTGCTGGTAGTATAACCCCTTCCATTGTATCCATGGGATATAAGCCCCCTCTCACTTGGTGGTGGAGGAGACATCAGAATTCCAGACTCCTGGGATTGGGGGAAGAACTATCAACTAGAATGGACTTGTTGGTGTCCTGCTATAGACTTGTGATATACACAATGGAAGAAATTGCAAAATTATGTGGAGCCAGGGTCACTGGACACTTTGGGAGCAGGGTGAGGGAAGAGCAATTGTAATGTGGGGTTTTTTTGGGGACCTGGGAAGTGTCGTGGGTGATGCTGCAATGGAGGATGTAGGCCATTTTGTATCATCATGTATCATTCAGAACTACATGGGAGAGAGGGTCGTCTACAGCCTGAACTGTGATCTATGCTTGATGGCAAAGCCCCAAAATGTGTATATCTATCACAGGCATTATGCCACACTGGGGGATGTGTATGTGGGGGGTTGTGGGTGGGGTGGGGGGGTGGCATATGTGTACTCCTGGAATCTCTGTGTAACATTTATGTAATCAATGTATCCTAAATATGTATATATAGATATATAAAAAATAAATTAAAAATTTAAAAAAAGATGCTTCTAGTTGAAATTGTTTGAGAAACAGTGCTCAAATTATGTTCATTGCTAATAAGGGCCACTGTCCAGAAAAGGACTTGCTTATACTACTCTCAAACAACTGAATCTGTGGCAGACATGTACTCATTAATAATGGAATTTTAATATTTTGAGGGTGGGAATAATATAGGCTTTCATTTAGTTTTATATGGCCAATGATATTTAAGTAGGAAGTATTGGATAAGATTTGCCGGAATGTGTTTTGAAAGGGATAGATTCAAAATGCTTGCTGAACTTTCATTGACCTTCTTTTTGAATATAATATTCATAGTAAACTGCAGATGAAAGTGCAGAAACAGGCATGAGTGTAAAGAACTTCTCTGAGAATGGTAGATAGGTATTGGAAATAACATGCTTAGCCTCTATACTAACTTCTTGTTAAATTAAAATATCAGTGCCTTCAAAGGATATATTTGCACTAACAAAAGAACCTTTCAATTTTTATACTTTTATAATCTTTTTAAATATCTGAAAAAACAAATATTCCTATTTTGTAGTTTTTAAATTTTCTTTGAAAAATTCTTAGTTTTTGCACATATTATAAATTATATATTCAAGTTTAAAACAAATGCGCAATCATCCTGACAAACTGATGAGAATTTAATGGAATTTATATTGAATTTATATAAGAAATTTTAAGAGAATTTAAATTTTTCCAAGTTCAAATTTTTCCAATTTATTCTGCATACAATTTAGATTCCTCAAAAGGCTTATGGCTAATTTCTATTTTCTTAAAGATATTAGTATATTTTTTCTGATGGGAAGTGTTGTATTACTTATGTTGTTTGTATTTTAGTATCAATTTTAGTGATTTTGAAGTAGACAAATTAGATTTCACTTTTAAACTTAATTTTTGAAATCCCATACTTCATATATAGAAGCAAAATTGATTTTCATTTAATTTAATCAATGGAATTTCATTTATTTTTGTTTTATTTTTTTCTGATAGATGCATCTAAAATATGATTTCTGCTAATCACACCTAATCTGCATATTATTTAGTTCATTATATTTCCTAATTTTCATTGCAAACTCTTTTTTACCCATGACTTTTAAAGAATTGGATTTTCTTCATTCTAACATACACAGACCTTGTAGAGCAAATCCATTCTTAGTATATAACCATTAAAAATTCTTGTGCCTCTGCACCACAAGGACATTACTAGAATGTCTATACTGGAAATATTCACAATAGTCTATAACAGAAATCCATCTCAAATAATATGCTTAAATAAGTCTATTGCAGCCATATAATGTAATACTAGTCAGTAATGGAACTAAGTTAACTATGGTTAACTACAGCTACATGAATATTTCACAAACATAACTAAAGTGAAGCCAGCAGATAAAAAAGATACATACAATATTACTCAATATATATAGTTTTGAAAACACACAAGCTCAATCATACATTTAGAAGACAATATGGTAAACATTCTGGGACAAAGAATGGGGAGTGAATGGGAAAGAACATGAGGAGAGCTTCTTATGTGTGGTCAAATGCTATTACTTCCACAAAAGTGTGTTCATTGTGTGAAACTTCATCTTATGATTCATTAACTTATTTCTTTCTATATGAAACTAAATCAGCTTCAAAATTTGACTATCTAAAACCACGCTAACTATTAAATTGTAGGTATCAATTTTAATGATATACCTTGTTCTATCCTACAGATGCATACAAGTAAAATACTGGGAAAATGACAACTGTTAATTATATTAGTTAGAAGTCAAAATATAGGAATTACAGTTCAAAATCTAAAAAAAAAAATGTAAGCTGAAATCTGATGTTATTAATTCACCAAAAATTCATACCTTTAGATTGTGGTCTGGTCTAAATATATAAATAGTAGTGTAATCGTGGTAAAATGTTAAATCATTATTTTTACAATTTCTTTTTATGTCTTGTACCTTTCTTACAATGGAAATTTATTTTTCTTTGTCTTGCTTGATTATGAGTATTATTTAGATTTGCCAATTTATATAATGAGAATTTTGTAAGAAACAAATGGATCACACAAATATAAAGGAAACAAAGCTAAAATTATATATTATATTAGAACCATTCAATCCTGATAAATACCTTCAAGTAGTTCCATCAAGGTGGCAATGTACGATGTCCCTGAAAATAATCTCTCCCCCAAGAAGATCTCTAATCTGAAACCATGGAGACAAAAAGATAGTAGTATGATATAGTTAAGGTGCTAAAGAAAAATAAAAACTTTTAGCCAAGAATTCTGTATCTAGCAAACCTGGTGTTCAAAACTGAGGGAGAGTTTAAAATATTTTGAGATAAACAGAAATTGGGAAACTTTGTAAACAAGAAATCTGCTCACAAGAAATACTAAGGGGAGTTCTGCAGGTTGAAAGGGAAAAAAACAGGAGAGGCTTGAAGGAGAGTGTAATGAAGAAAATATGGCTATTGTAAGAATTACTTGACAGTAGTAACATTGAAAGTTCATGGATTAACTTCTCCAATCAAGAGACACATATTGACAAAATGGATAAAGAAACGTGACTCATGCATATGATGTTAACAAGAAACTCACCTGAAACACAGAAACACAAGGAGACAAAGTGAATGGTTGGAAAACAATTTGACATGCAAACTATAACTTAAAAAGGGCAAGAATTGCTACGCTAATGCTGGCCAAGTAGATTTTAAAAGGAAAAGTATTGTAAGACACAAATGAGGTCACTATATGTTAGTAAAAGGAGTAATCTACCAAAAAGAAAGAACAATCATATACATTTATGCACCTAACCAGGGTGCCTCAAAATTCATGAGGCAAACATTGGAAAAATTAATTGGAGAAATAGATACCTCTACAATAAATTTGGGGGACTTTTGTACACCATTATTACCATTAGACAGAACATCTCAACAGGGGAACAATGAAGAAACAGAGACTTTGAATAATACAATAGAGGATCTAGACCTATTAGATATACAGAACGCTATGCCCAAGTACAGCAGGATATACATTCTTCTCTAGTGTGTATGGGCTATTCTCCAGGATAGACCACATGCTCAGCCACAGAAAAACTCCAGATATATTCATAAAGATTGAAACTAAACAAATTAATTTATCTGACCACAATGGAAGGAAACTGGAAATCAGTAAGGAGCAGAGAACCAGTTTAGGCTCTATATTAGTCAGCCAAAGGGGTGCTGATGCAAAATACCAGGAATCTGTTGGCTTTTATAAAGGGTGTGTATTTTGATGTAGAAGCCCACAGTTACCAGGACACAAAGCATAAGTTACTTCTGTCCCCAAATTCTGTTGACTTGAATTACAACAAGCTGATTGCCAACATCTTCCAAGAGTTCAGGCTTCCTGGGTTCCTCTCTTCCTGGAGCTTGTTCCTCTCTGGGTTCAGCTGCCCTAATTTCTACACAAGGCCAGCTGTAGGCTATTAGGCAACCAGCCCTGTCTTTCCCCCTTGGGTTTGATTCTCCCTGGGCTCAGATGCTCTGCTTCTCTGCATGCTTACTTTGCAGGATCCATTTAAACTCAAAATTCCCTTCTCTGTGGTATGTTTACTCTATAGGTCCCCACCCACCAAGGTGATTCCAAGCCTTAATCATTATTTAATCAAGGAAAAGTGAAAGCCCTGAATCCAATATAATCTAATATGCCTAGAGGGAAAGACCAGTTTACAAACATAATCCAATGTCTAATTTTGGAATTCATAAACAATATCAAATTGCCACACCCCACCCTCTGAATTCCAAAAAGATACTACAGTATTCAAATTAACTTATTTCAGTAACAATACTAAGTGCAAAATCATATTAGAATAAGTTTAAATAATTAAAGTTTGTCTTGGGGGCAAAATCCCATCTTCTGTAGAACTCTGAAACTTACAAAACAATTTACCTGCTTGCAATACACAAATGGACAAAAGATAAAAGTTTTCATTACAATAAGGAGAAATTTGGAGGGAAACATGAGTCATGGGTCCTGTACAATTCAGTAAACCTGAAGAGCATACTTCATTGGATGTCAAAGTTAAGAGTCATTCTTAAGATGAAGATTTCTTCTCCTTGGGGCCACATGGGTACCTGCCCTTTCACAGGCTAGCCCAATGATCATTTTCTTGGTTCTAGCCTTATCAAGATCTGGGTGGCAACCAAGTTCCAGACCTCATCCTCCAAGTGCATTGGGGTGATTTCCACACTTTACCCAATCTTTGGGTTAGAATCTAAACCCTCTTAGTACACTGAAGTGAAAACAAATCCTCCCTAATCCTTGGCATACAAGCCCAAACCTCTCAGAGCAATGAGTTGGTGACCTAGCCTTCCATAAAGCATGGGGGACAAGAGCACCCTCTCAAACCTATGAGGTGCTGACATTAACTGCCCTAATCCTTTAGAAGGTCTTCCACCCACTCTGTACCCTGGGGTGGAAAAACTCTCCCTGAGATCTCTTCAAATGTTAGGGCAAACTCACCCTCTCTGTACACATGGGTGGCACTCCTCTTGGCCCAAAATGATGTCTTAATTCCAGATCTCAGCTTCCATGGTTTTCCTCTTAAAGCTGTTTCCCCTTCCTTCTCTCCTGTTGATGTCTTTTTTTTCCAAGCTGACAATAGTTTTGTTCCTACATCTCTCTCAGAAAGTTTGTTGGTTTAGCATACAGGAAACAGAGGTCCAAGACATCAGACAGTAAGACTTTCCACACATCTTTCCTAGATAACTGCATTTTCAATCCTGATTTACAAGCTCTAAATTTGGATAAGTCCTCTATTGGGGCACTATCATCTGGGAGCTTGATTTCCAGAGGCTTGGAATTTACGGAATCAGTCTCTGGTTTATTTGTGCCCAACAATTCATTCCTCAGCTTATCTCTCTTGTCTATCATTTTCTATAAGCTGCAAAGAGATGCCAAGCTGCATTCTCTGAGTTTACTTTGGAATGTCCTTCAGCTAAATTCCCAGGGTTGCTGTTTTCAAATTCTGCCTTTCATAAAACATCAGGAGTCAATCTTGATAAGTTCTCTGTGACTTTATACATGGACCACCTTTCCTCCAGTTTCCAATAATTGTTTCATCATTTACTTCTAAGGCCTCATAAAAAGTCTCTTCAGTATTCACATTATTAACAATAATCTCTTCAAAATATTCTAGGACTTTTCCATCAAGCATCTTACAATCCCTCCAAAAAATAATGCTTAATCATTTATACAACTGTCCCAGCATTTTGGTAATTGCAAAAGTATGACCTCTACTCTCCTGTACTAAATTCTACATTATGCAACCAAAGGTGTGCTGGTGCAAAATACCAGAATACAGTTGGATTTTATAAAGGATACTTATTTGGGGTAGAAACCCACAGTTATCAGGCCATAAAGCATAAGTTACCTCCCTCAATAAAGTCTGTTGCTATGTTTTGGAGCGAGATGCCTGCCAATATCTGCCAAGAGTTCAGGCTTCCTGGGTTCCTCTCTTCCAGTGACTCTGGCTCAGCAGCCCTGCTCTCTCCACAGAACCAACTGTAGACTATATCAGGCAACTGGCTCAGTCTCTCTCCCTGGGGCTTGATTCTCTCTGGGCTCAACTGCTCTGTTTCTCTGTGTGCTTACTTCCCAGGCTCCATTGAAAATCAAAACTCCCTTCTCTGTGGTGTTTTTTTTTTTTATGAATCCCCACCCACCAAGGGGGCAAGGATGAAACATCCTACTGACATGGCTCAATCAAAGCCACAATCATTATTTTATCAAGGAAAAGTGAAATCTCTGAATCCAGTATAATCTTATATGCCCTGAGGGACAGACCAGTTTATGAACATGATCCAATACCTATTTTTGGAATTCATAAAAAATATCAAACTGCCACAGGGAAAAGACATGGAATTAAACAAAACACTCTTAGATGAACAGTGGGCCAAGGATGAAATCTCAAAAACAATTAGTAACTACCTTGAAATGAATGCTAATGATAACATAACATATCAAAACCTATGGGATGCAGCAAAATCAGTCCTGAGAGGGAAATTCATAGTATAAATGCCTATATTAAAACAAAAAAAGAGCTAAAATCAAAGAACTAACTGCAAATATGGAGGAATTTGAAAAATAACAACTAACCCCGAAGGAAGTAGAAAAAGGAAATAACAAAGATTAGAGGAGAGCTAAATGAAATTGAAAATAAGAAAGCACTAAAAATAAAGCCAAAAGCTTATTCAGTGTGAAGATTAACATAATTGAAAAACTGTTTGCTAGACCAATAAAGAAAATATAAGAGAAGATGCAAATACATAAAATAAGAAATGAGGAAGGGGATATCACCACTGACCCCACAGAAATAAAGAGTAGCATAATAGGATACTTTGAAAAATTGCAAGCCAAAGGTGGATAGTTTAGATGAAGTGGACAAATTCCAAGAAACACATAAGCAGCCTACACTGATGAAAGAAGAAATTGATGAACTCAACAGATCAATCACGATTAATGATACAGAATGTGTCACCCAAAACCTCCCAACTAAGAAGAGCCAAGGAACAGGCAGCTTCACAGGTGAATTCTACCAAACATTCTGGAAAGAACTAACACCAAAACTACTTAAACTCTTCAAAAAACATGCAAATGGAGAAAATACTGCTTAATTGATTTTATGATGCCAGCATCAGCATAATACCAAAGCCAAAGATGCCACAAGAAAAGAAAACTATAGACCAAACTCTCCAATGATCCTAGATGCTAAAACCTTCAACAACACACTTGCTAATTGTATTCAACATTATATCAAGGGAATTCAACTGGGGCATAATTATAAGGTATGTTAATGTGTTCAAGTGTACATGGGGCAGTGTCAAAAGGGTGTAGACCCATACAATAACCAAACTAATATCAAATTACCATCTTGGAGAGTGATGCCACATTTTCTAATGGGTCAGGAAGAATCCCTTGAGTATAGAGGCACTGACTAGTTTGATGACTGTATTTATGAATCTTTATTTTTGAAATTGAAACTTAGCATAATATTATAGGGTGCCTAAGTGTTATCACCTGAGAGCCTTCTTGTTGCTCAAGTGTGGCCTTTCTCTAAGCCAAAACTCAGCATATAAATTATTACCTTCCCCCAGCGTGGGAATAAATCCCAAGGATGAGCCTACCTGTCTCTGAGGGATTATTATCAAGCTCCAGCTAGCAATGCACCTGGAAAAAGACCTTGACCAGCAGGCACAAAAGGTAAAGACAAGTGAGTTTATATGGCTAAGAATCTTCAAAGTGAGTTGGGAGGTCATTTCAGAGTTTATGCTTATGCACATATCAGCAGGAACTCAGTGACTGCCAAAGTAAATATTACTGCAAATGATGGGGCTCTTGAGTGCTCTGGAGAAATCCAGACACTATAGGCAGGGAGAGAGCTCAGGAGTTTGGTGTGCTGCCAGCAGGCCCTACTTTGGAATTTATGCTCCCCAGTGTGATAGAGTTGGACTCAGTTGTGTTTTCCTTACAGAAAGATCTGCTGACTGTCTATTTGAACCTATAGTTAATAGTTGAGTTGATATCCAAGAGACTTAAATATTTGGGGTGTCCATGTTCCAATTAGGCCCTGAATCTCAACAGACTTGCAATACCTACTCCCAGTTCATTGGACTCACCCAGGACAACTAACAAGGATATGATGCATGACAATGACCATCTCAAGGAACAGAGAGAGTCTGCAACTGCAAGCAAGAAAGTCCCAACCACCTTCCCCTTGGGATCTAAGGCACTCTCAATTAGAGGTGGAGTGGGCATCACCATTCCAGAAGCCTCTGAATTAGGGAATGGATGATAGACTAGAGTAGATTTACAGTTGTTCTCCTGTAGACTTGTGATTCTAGCAATGGAATAACTTTTATCATGGATGTGGAGGCGGTGGCCACTGGAGGTTGAGGGGAGGGAGAAGGAAAAATATGCATAATTTTGGGGCATTTTCAGGACTTGGAAATTATCCTGAATGGCATTGCAATGACAGATAAAGGCCATTGTATCTCTTTTAATAACTTGCAAAATATGTGTGGGAGAGAGAGTGAACTGTAATGTAAACTATAATAATCACTTAGTGGCAATTCTCCAAGATGTGTTCATCAATTTTGGTAAATATAACACACTAATGAAGAATGTTGTTGATGTGGGAAAACATGGGAGGCTTATGGAGTGGGACATATGTGAATACCATATATTATCTTGTGTGTAACATTTATTTAAGTTTCTTTAAAAATAAAAAAATATATTAAAAAAACAAAAATAAGGAAGTTAAACAGCACACCATTAGATAATATGTTGATCATGAAAGAAATTGCTAAAATATCAGAAACTACCTTGAAGCAAATGAAAATTATACCATAACAGATCAAAACCGATGGGATGCAGCAAAAGCAGTGTTGAGAGGGAAATTTATAACCATAAATATTTGTATTAAAAAACAAGGATGAACTAACTTTAAAGACCTAACTGTACACATGGAGGAAATTAAAAAAGAAAAATAAGTGAGTACCAAACAAGTACAAAGAATTAAATAACCAAGACTAGAGCAGAGCTAAATGAAATTGAAACTAAGAAAGCACTAGAAAAAATTAAAAACATGAAAATCTGGTTCTTTGACAAGATTAATAAAATTGACAAACCCTTAGCTAGACTAACCTGGAAAAAAACAGAAAAAGGAGGTGTATTAGTCAGCTAAATGGGTGTTGATGCAAAGTACCAGGAATCTTTTGGGTTTTAATAAAGGTATTCACTTGGGGCAGAAGCTTACAGTCACAAGGCCACAAAGTGTAAATTACTTCCCTCACCAAAGTCTGTTACCACATGCTGGAGCAAGACACCTGCTGTCAACTGCAAAGTTTCAGCCTCCCTCTTCCTATTAAGGGCTCCATGGCCCAAGCTTCTTCAAATATCAGCTGTAGGCTGGGAAAAGTCTCATCTCTATCCTAGGGTTCATTTCTCTCTGTGTTCAGCTGCTCTGTTCTCTCCACAAAGTCATCTGCAGACCATCAGGCTCTCTCTCTTCCTGGGTCCTCTGCCATGTCTATGGAGGCATCTCTATTCCTCTGTGTTCCTCTCATGTGTATTTACTTCTCAGACTTTCAGCATCAAAAACTCCAACTAATT
>PVKH010048624.1:0-10130 GCA_004027955.1 Chaetophractus vellerosus | reverse complement strand
CCTTTCCTTGAATCCATGCCTCAGCTTCATGGAGGTGACCTTGAAATCTTTAGGTTTGGGGAAGAAGGCCAGTCTACTCTTGGACACAGAACTGAGTCTTGGTGGGCCCTAGTTCCCAACAGCCTTTGCATCTACTCTTTGGGTCTGCCCTTAGGGGGCCTGCATTCTAGGCCTTCTGTTCCTTTTGATTTTCTCTTGCAAGTCAGCTCATTATTTTCTGAGCTATTCTGTTTTCTTCTAATACCTTGCTAGAAACAGTCAGTAGCAACCAGCATTCACTACTGGTGTCTGTTTTCCAACCTGGGACTGCTCTCCAAGGTAGCACCGACAGCCGGTGCTGTCCAGTGGCTCGCTGCTGCATGGCCTAGGCCTCATCTTTCCAGAGCTCCCCTATTCCCTTGCTGCCCACCACCCACCACCAAGCCAGGGACACCTGGTGTAGGGGTGTTTTAAGGCAGCACCTCAATTCCAGTCACCAGTTTCTGTAGTAACAAAGCACTTGTGTTTTAATTGTCAACCTCTAAATTCTCTGTGTTGATAAAAGTAGCACTTGATTTTTGCTCTGCCTCCTGCTTCAATCTCCTCCTTAGCACTTAGCTCTGACACACTCGTTGCGTTTTACTTCTCTGTTCTGTTTGTCTTCTTCACTGGGATATAAACTCCATGAAGGGAATGAATTTTGTCTGTTTCTACCAAGTACAGTGCCTTGGCATATATTAGGCACTCGAAATATTTTAATGAATGAACAAACGGAGGAGTGAATAGACTGTGGACTCCCCTGGTGAAGGGTTATAAAGATAGCAGTCAGTTGTCGGTTTTCTCACTCTCAGACCTTTCTGCAGTCATCACCTTATTTGGCTTTTGCTCACTGGTCTTTTCCCCGTTTTTTTTAATGGAGGGCCCTTTTGTATTACCTGTATTTGTTTGTTTCTTACTCCCTTCCAGTCAGCATTTTCTTTGCTTTTTGTTTTTTGCTACCTAAACATCCTTTTCTGTTCTTCCTGTTTCTAGTCCTGCTCTTTCGTTTTGGCCTGAGTGTGACCATGGGAAACGTTGCCCCTGTCACTTGTTCTGTAGTCGGGGCTGCTTTGGGGGAGGCTGAGTCCTGACTCCCAGTCTATCCAGGCCAGTGGCTTGTCTGTGTCAAATACTGCTTTCTCTCACCAAAAAGTGGCCCAGGGACCCCGGAGGTGTAATGGTGGTGCCTGTGTGTGTAGACTTAGATCTTCTGTTACTTATGTGGAGTCGGCTTCTTTGTTTGACCTGGTGAAAATGGCCTGCCCTTTCTTTTTCTTGCTTTTTTTTTTTAAGAGATAATTTATATTTAGTAAAATTCATCCTTTTCAAGTGTAAGTTGCAATGAGTTTTGACAAATTTATACATTGTATAACCAATCACTACCACAGTTAAGACACAGAATATTCCCATCCCCCAAGAAGCTCTTTTGCCCCACCTGGTTGTCAGTACCCTTCTCTTGTCCACAGCCCCTTGTTACCACTGGCCTGATTTTTGTCCCAGAGTGTTATAAAGTGGGGAAGGTGTGTCATGTAAAATAAACCATGTATCCGGCTCCTTCCACCTGACACAGCACTTGGAGATCCATCGTGGTGTAGCACACATCAGGAGTTTGTCCTCTTATTGCTGAGTAAATTATACAGATAGTCCACAGTCTATTTATCCTTTCACCAACTGATGAATGTTTGGGTTGTTTCCAGATTTTGGCTATTTGAATAAAGCTACTATGAGCATTCTTGTTCATATCTTTTGTGGACATCTTTTATATGACTGGATTTGACTCATGCTCAGATTTTGATAAGGGTTTTTGCTTCTATGCCCATGAAGGATTTTTGCCCTTAGTCTTCTCATTTTATAATGCTTTTCAGGGCCTCATAAAATGAGTTGCGATGTATTCCTCTTCAGTTTTCTGGAAGAATTTGTTTAGAATTGGCACTTTTTCCTTAAATGTGGTTTGTTCTTGCTTTTTTTTGTTGTTGTTGTTTATCTTGTAATGTTTGTTTGAACACAAGACAGCACATGCAGAGGAGAACAGACTGGGGTGGGCGGCCTTCACTGGGGAGTATCAGCCCTCTCTGAGGCTGTGAGCGTGTAAGGTGGAGTCAGTTTGGCAGCGGTTGAGCTGGACTTGGGCTGTGTTGGTGCCCTGGTACACTCGTTGCATCCCAGACTTGGATCTCTGCTTGTGTGGGGCCCCGGGTGCCTGTAGTCCCCAGCTCCATACTGGCCTTGAGCAGGCCCTACCTGCCCTCCTCATGTGGGCGTGGCCGTCTCTCTTCACATTCTTACCCCCTTCTGTGGTAGGCGGCTCTTCCTTCGTACTAGGCCTGAGTCTCTGAACGTGGTGATGTCTCAGGCCCTGGTCCTGCCTGCATCTGAGGCAGCCCTGTGCCAGGGTCCCGAGGGTGCAGCTTTCTCGGCAATCCTTCTCCTGCCCATGGCAGCCAGGTTTGTCTCTGTAGGAGGTCTAAGGTGGGAAAGACTCCCTGCTCCTCCCCAGGGTGGCTCACTTCTGCCTTGTGTGGGGCGTGGCAGGGTGGTCTGGGGCTTGCAATGACACCTGCCTTTCTCCCAAGGCAGTCTACTTTTGTTTCCCCTCCTCTCTGCCAGGGGGTCAGGCCAGGGTCCTGGGCAGAGGGCTCCTGCCCTCCATGGCAGTGAAGGCTCTTGCTGCCTGAGAGAGAAGGTTGGAGGTAGCAGGTGGGGTTTTTGAGCTGGTTTATCACCTGGGGCCTCTCCTGGTCTCCTGGGAGCCCATGGGAGTTTCACCGTGTTTCAGGTGGCCCAAGCTCAACCTGTACGCATGTGTTACCAACTCAGTTTGCCTTCTGACCCACTTACATGGCCTCCTTCCACCTTCCTCTGTGAAAGGTAAGACTGTGAGTGTGCCCCTCTCTCCTCAGAGGGGCTGGTTGCACTTTGTAGCCTAGCTCACCTGGTTGCCTTGACACTTCATCTCCCTGAGAGGCCCAGAATTTATGCTTTTTAATTTTTCTTGCTTTTCCTCTTCATTAGTGTGAGAGTACCCTTCTCTGACAGCTTTCTGTATCCGAAGTGGAAGTGGCATTGCATTGCTTTCTTCTAGAGAAGCATTCTCTTATTAGCAGTTATGCTAGACTATTGCTAGAAATTTCTCCTAGCACCTGGCATCACAGTTGCGCTTTGTGGATTTCTCCAGAGACCTCTTCTTTCTCTGTGACTTAGCCGTCCATTCCTAGGATCACATCCTAGACCTTGTCATCTTCAGTAACGCTAAGAAATCTTCATTCTACATCTTCCACTTGACCCATATCCGTCCTTGTCAGTCCATTGGATCCCACCATCAGGCCCTCTGGACCTTGCTCTTCTTCTGGGATGGCCCAGGTCTCACAGTTCATCACGGTCAGCACTCTCCTGCAGAGCCCTGGGCTCCTTCGCCTCTCTGGCCGCCGGGCAGCCTCAGCGTACCGCTCCCTTACCTTGTGGTCCCATGCCCCGTGGGCTCCAGTACTGCTCGATGGCACGCGAGTCCTGCCTCATCCTCTCATCTCAAATCACTGCTCACGCTCGGCTACGGACCTGCACGTTTCTGAGAGAAAATAACCGCTGACACTCAGGCGTTTCTTCAGCTTCCACCGTCCCGGGTTCTGCTTCATCCCCACCGCTGCTTGCTAGCCAGGGAGTCCTCTCTTGGAAGCGGCTGGGCCCTCACCAGGGCTCCCCAGCATCCAGACACCAGGGCTCCCCAGCATCTCAGGCATGCGGAGTCTGCCCTTCCTGCTTGGCTCAGGCTTAGTCCAGTGCAGACGCTCCGCAGCAGCCCGCTCCTCGCCTCCCCTCCCCACTCCCCTTTGCAGCCATGTGTGTGTCTCGGTAAATTTAAGCCTCTGCATCGATTTCTTAATGGATGAAAGTTCTTCCATTTCTTCTTAAGTAAATTTCGGTGAGTTATATTCTTAGAAATTGTTGTGTGTACATTTTCAAAATTATTGGCATGAAGCTGTGTAATGGTGCCTTTTGGTCCCACCGTATCTGTGCACGTGGCTTCTCTTTTCTGTTCATCTTTCTTGTTCCTCCTATTTGTGCGAGTTCTTGCTCTTTTCTTATTTATTACAAAAAGACCAGTCTTCTAGAAGGCTGTTAATAATTTTGTCTCTTCAAAGAAGCAACTTTTAATTTTTAAAATATTTCTCCTCACTTTGTTTCATTAATTTCTGCTGTTTCATATGTTTGTGTGTATATATTTAATTAGTTGATACTGTAGCATACCTGATAACATTTAAGAGGCACAAAAGAAAATGGTGCAAGTAAAAGCCCCTTCTAAGAACTTTGTCTCCTCACCTCCCTGTTTCTCTTCCCTGAGGCCTCCGCAGTTGGCAGATCCCCTTGCGTTCCCGCAGAGGCGCTCCCTTAGGTTCAGAGCCAGTGCTTCAGCGTGTGCTCCTCCCGGGTTCCCATCGCCCTCACGTCAGTGAGGCACCGCGGCGGGGTGGGGCGCACCAGGTGCCAGTTGCTCCCCACTGCTTGAGGCCTCTTCTGGGGAGACCAGCCCCCTCTGGGGCACCGTGGGCCTCCCAGCCAGTGCTGCCTCCCCGCGTCGCTGGCGGCGTCTTCCTCCGCTGTGGCCGGTCCTCTGCGCGCCTGCTGGGTATTCGCCTGTCAGTTTCCATTATTCTGCTCTGATGTGCTGGAGACCTCTCATTACTGCTCAGGATTCTGCCGTTTTTCTTGTAATAGCTCAGTTTTACATATTATCTAATTTATGTTATTTTTCTTTTCACCCATGAATTATTTAGAAGTATTCATCAATGTCCAAACAGATTTCTTGAGCTAATGTTATTCGTATTGACTTTTCATTTAATGCCGTTATGTAGTTGGAGGTGGTCAACTCTACTTTACTGGTTCTAGAGTGTGGTTAAGTTTTTCTAAATGTTCATGTGGGTTTGAAAATAGTTTTCTCTGGTTTAGGTGGAGGGTTCTATGCATGCCCATTAGATCAAGCTTAAGTGTGTTTTAAGAGCCTTCTGCATCCTTAGTAATTTTTTGTGTGCTTAATCCACCAGTTTCAGAGAGAAATCAATTAAAAATTTTCCTTATAAATATTTCCATTATTGCTTTGCATGTTTTAAGGCAGCATTGGATGAATACAAGGTTAAAATGGCCAAGTACAAATGCAGCATTTTTCCTTTTATTATACTGAAATCATTTGAGGTAGCCCCTTTCCCCTCAAGAGTTCTTTGCTTGCTGTTGGTGTAGCCACGTGAACATCCTTCCTTTCTTCCGTCCTTCTCTCTTTTCTTCCTCCTGTCTTTTTTTTTCTTTCCACATCCTTTTCTTTTTGACCTCCTTGTAGCTTTGTGTTTTGAGTGTTCTCGTGTGGTCATCATGGAGGTAGACTCTATTTGGTAGTTTGAGAGTCTGCTTTTAATGGTGACAGTAATCCCCATGTGCTTGCCGTGATTGTTGGTATATTTGGATTTATTTCTGCTACCACGCAGTCAGAAACCAGACCTTGCTGTTAACCCAGAAGCCCCTCCCAGTTGTTCACCGTCCCCCATGAAATTGACCATTCTCTTGCTTTTGATGGTACCGCTTTCTTGCTTTTCTTCATTATTGTAACACTTAGCCATCTATTCCTAAACACTATAGCCTAGTTTTCCTGTCTTTTTGAACTTCATGAGAATATAATCATGCAGTATGTACACTTTCGGTCAGCAGTACGTTTGAGATTGGTAGATGTTGCAGTTCCTCCGTTGTCGTTGCTTCTAGCGCCCCCTCGTGAGCCCACACTCAGTTGCCTGCCGCTCTTGCTGGGGGGTGATGCCGCTGCTGCCGGCGCTCTGGCGCTGGTCTCGGGCAGGAGCACGTGCTCCTCTGCTCGCTTGTGTCCCAACTTGAGGAAGAAATTGTTGAGTCATAGGTGTCTATACAGTTTACTGATGACAAGCTGACATCACTAGCATGTTTTTAAAATGAAAAATGACTTTTTCCAAAACAAAAGCAAAAATAGCCTAGTGATCAGAAAATCAGTGTTTTACTTTTTTTTCAACTCTCTTTAATGTCCAACTTAATGGATGACAGCTGAATTCTCATATCTGCTTCTGTGTTCAGTCTGTTGTGATAAATTATTTTGGTTGTAGTATGTGGAGAAAATATTTTAATAGCATTTTCAGATGACCATGGATATTCTTCGGCACTACACCAAACCATGACAAGCAGTAGTTTCTGAACAATAAGTTGCAGGTTAGGCTCTCAACATTTCCCGCCCTGCCATGGTAAAAGCACTCTGAAAGGGCTCTCTCGCCTGTCCATGCACGTGACTCCCTGTGTTGATCATTTGTAAAATATTGTTTTACTGAGTTATGCATTTCCTCCTCATGTTACACCTTTCCTTATTCAATGGACAAAAGGTTATTAGCATCACCATCGGTCTCATCAGGAAGGTTTTAAGTGTTGAGACACTTTTAAGGCCGCAGTGATGGACACAAGTTCTCCAAAGTTCGAGTTTTTGCTTAACAGCTTACTTTGTGTGTGTGTGGTACCAGGGGTTTGGAATTGAACCCACGACCTCAAATGTGGGAAGCCAGCACTCAACCACTGAGTCACATCAGCTCCCTGAGTTGGTTTTTTCATTTGTTTTGCTTGTTGTTTGTTTTTGTTTTTCAGGAGGCACCGGGAATCAAACCCGGGACCTACCATGTGGGAGGCGGGCTCTTAAACGCTTGAGCCACCTCTGTATAAACAGTTTGTCTGTCAGTCCTTCTTTCAAGTGAAAGTGTTTAGTAGGAGAAGTGACTTGTTTGGCACACAGCTCACAAGCGCTTTTCCTCAAGGCACTCGTCCTACTTGGTACATGGCAGATATCCTTTATGCATATACTTCCTGCTCTGCCACATGGTGTTAGGAAGATGAGGCCCCAGGGCTGAGAGCTCATGCAAGGCAAACTTTTTACTGCATCCAGGGCGTTCTTAAGTACAACCAGCTTCTTGTTTCTTTTAAATTGTGAGTGCACAGCTGAGAAGAATAGAATGACTCCTGGTACGGTTGGCCCCGCTGTCTTGAGTCGTGGTAAGAGGCTGGCACATTTACTCACGGTTGCTTTGGCACCATCAGGGCAAATGTCAACACAGTGAAAAGAGCAAATGACATCTGAGTGTTATTATGAAAATAATTTGGGCTATTGGACCTGCTGAAAGGCTTTTAGGGACTCCAAGTGGTCCGTGGAGCACACTTTGAGAACTGCCGTTCAACTGGGTTATCTTTTCCTTGAGATTACTTTATAGATTCTGAATATGAGCCTTTTCTTGTTATATGCATTGTGAATATTGTCTGCCCCCCTTTTGCTTTCCTTTTCACTATGTTTATGATGTCTTTTGATGAACACAGGTTCATTTTTAACTTAGTCAAATTCCTCAGTTTTTTCCCTTAGTACCTTTTTTTTTTTTTTTTTTTTTTTTTTAAGGAGTTGCCAGAGATTGAACCCAGGACCTCGGACATGGGAAGCAGGTGCTCAACTACCTGAGCTGCATCCACTCCCTGCTTAGTGCTTTTTTTATTCCTGTTTGTTAATAAGCCATTTACTGTCATGAGGTCATGAACATACTTTCTAGTATGTATTGTTTTCTATCAACACTGTCTATTAGAAATATAATGAAAGCCATATAGGTAATTTCAGATTTTCTAGTAGCCACGTATCAGAAACTAAAAAGAAAAAGGTGAAATTCTAATATTTTTGCACCAGTAGATTCAAGATATTATCATTTCAGCATGTAAATAATATAAAATATTAATGACATACTTTACATTCTTGTTTTCATACTAAATATTTGCAATCCCATGTGTACTTGACCCTTGCAGCACATATCAATTTGGCCGTTCTACAGAGGGCCAGGGCAGGTCTGTACCTTTACTGTGTGGCCTTTCATACTTAGACCTGCAGCTTACCTGGAATTGAAGATGTTCTATGGTATGAAGTTAGGGTCAAACTCCATTGAGTTCCATCTGGATGTCTAGTTCCCGAGAAGCGCCCTTTGACAGGACTGGTCCATGGTCCTCAGCCTGCTGTTCAGTGCCACCTTTTGTTGTAAATCAAGGAGACGTGTATATGTGCAGGTCTGTTTTTGGGCTCTCAATTCTATCCCATTGGATTGTTTATCTGTTCTTGTGTCAGCAGCATGTTGTCTTACTTGCTGTAGTTTTTTTGTTTTGTTTTG
This sequence comes from Chaetophractus vellerosus, assembly GCA_004027955.1. Classification (NCBI taxonomy): domain Eukaryota; kingdom Metazoa; phylum Chordata; class Mammalia; order Cingulata; family Chlamyphoridae; genus Chaetophractus; species Chaetophractus vellerosus. The sequence goes on along the minus strand of PVKH010048624.1, from coordinate 1,923 downwards.
TTTTGTTACATATCCCCCCCTTCTGCTTGCTCTTGCTGTGTGTTCATTTTTTCTGTGTTCTTCTATGTCTGCTTCTTGTCTCCCCCTGTTTTTGCAGCGACGCACCAAGTCGGCCCTCCGCGCAGGCAGCTCTCCCCACTCGTGGGTGGCTCCATTCCATTTCGCGGGCGGCTCCGCTCCGTGTTTCGCGGGCGGCACAGCTCCTTGATTCATGAGCGGCTCAGCTCCGTGTTTCACAGGTGCCTTGCCCTGCCCGTGGCTGCTTTTTGCCTTGCCCACGGCGGCTTTGTCCCACCCACGGTGGCTTGCCTTTCTCAAGGCCGTCTGCCTGCTCGGAGAGGTCCCCGGGAACCGAACCCGGGGCCTCCCATGTGGTGTACCGGCGCCCTATCCACTGAGCTATACAGCCGGCCCCTTGCTGTAGTTTTATAATAAATCTTACATCCAGAGAGGAAGTTTTCTTACCATGTCCTCTTCAGGGGCATTTTGGCTCTTTTGGGGTCTTTGCATTTCTGCATACATTGAAAATGCTCCTGTCGATTTGATTTCCACAAGAATGCCTGCTGAGCTTTGAGGTCTGACTGCATTGCCTCTCCATTCAGCAGGAGAATTGGCGTCTTTCTCACACCCAGAAGTACAGAGCTGTTCTCCATGGACCAGTGTTTTTTCCATGTTATGATAGGACACCTTTTAAAAAGATCTGTCCCTTGGTATTTGAAAACTTTTGTTGGTGTTTACGTGGTGTCTTTTACATTTTTACTTCTAACTTCATTGGTAAGTAGATGGAATTCTCTTTTTCAGTTATTAATTGGACATCACAGGGCCCCTCTTGGACTATAAGTCAAACAGGACTTGGACCTTACTTTTCTCAATATCATAGAATCCCAAATTTTATTCAAGAGTTGCAGCTTCAATTTTCAGTCTTTTTGCTTGTTGTGTCCTTCGTAGGGCTGGGTAGTCCTCTAGCAGCCATTGAAAAACTCTATACAGATGACTCTTCACCTTCCAACCTTGGCCACTGGCACGTTTCCCCAAGAACAGTGGGTAGAGTGAGAAGCAAAAAGCGTTGAGTAGGCAGTTCTAGAGATCACTTGACAATTAAGGGATGCAGGTGGCTGAGAAACATGCATAGAGAAGTAGAAAGAAAGGAAGAGTGCATCATAGCCAGAACTGAAGGAAGGGTGCACTTGGAAGGACCGGGTCAGTGGTTAGATTTCACCCTATTTGCAAGGTAATAACAAGCCAGCCTATTACCATTTTAAGGATGCTGGCAAAAGGCACGTGACTCCTGGGTCAGAGACATAGGACTTGATTACTTGTGACAGCATGAGCATTAGCTTGTGTGTCAGATGCATGGCGGTGACACGGAGGGGCCTACGTGCATCCTCTGTCACAGCTCAGGAGCACTGAGCTTGGGGGATCCACCGCTTTGTCTCAAGATATCATCTGTGTAAACAACCCTGAGAAGTAGTTTGAGTAAAAGAGCAGTGCAGGCCTTGCAGCCTTGGCACCCCAACAAGATATGGAGAACCACAAGAGACCCAGGCTGGACTGTCTTCCAGCCAACATTTAAAAATGCAAGTCAACCAAGAAGAGAGATGATGTGTCCAGTGTGGCCACTGGGAGATTGCCATTATTTTTTTTAACTTTATTTTATACATTTAGTAATTGAAAATATAAACAATTAAAAATTAAAAAGGGGGAACTGGCTGTGACTCAATTGGTTGGGCTCTGGTTTACCACATGGGAGACCCTGGGTTCAGTTCCCGGGGCCTCCTGGTGAAGGCAAGCCGCCACGCAGTGAGCTGACGCAGCAGGGGGAGACAAGCAGACACAGAAAAACGCAAAGCAAATGAACACAGCGAGCACAAGCAGCAAGGGGGGGATATATAAATAAATAAAAATAAACCTTAAAAAAAAAAA
>PVKH010048623.1:0-10185 GCA_004027955.1 Chaetophractus vellerosus | reverse complement strand
AAAAAAAAAAGTTTTGAGCTGAAAATATTAAAAGATCCTCTTTCATTTAATTTCTCAGAAGATTTTTAAGAACTTTATATAACTTATCTCTCCAAAAGATCTAAAGCAATGTTAATTGTTCTAAGATGTTAAAACACTTTCCCTGAAGTGCAATCCTATTAAAGCATTTAAGAGAGGATTTTCATTAACATCAACAGTATTAAAAATGTATGAAGCTAGAAAGCAGATGTGGCTCAACAAGTTGGGCACCTGCCTACCAGATGGGAGGTCCTGGGTTCGGTTCCAGTGCTTCCTAAAGAAGATGAGCAGATCCCACACCTGCAGCAATGAGCTAGATGCCTTTGTGAGCAGATACCACAAGTCAGCAGGCGTAGCAGCCCATGGGGAGCAGATGTGGCTCAGCCCATTGGGCACTTGCTTCCCACGTGGGAGGTCCCAGCCCAGTGCCTCCTGGAGAAGGCAACCAAACAATTAGCAGACAGATGAGAGAACCATCTGTGGCAAGGAATAAAAAAAAAATTTGAAGCCAATAGAACACAAGTTTATGTACATCCTTGCAAGATCATGATCCGAACCTTTAAAGCTTTTATTTTAACTTAGCATTAAATTTCATTTAAAATTAGCAGTTGAATTTCAAAAAAGAATGCACATTTCTGTCAGAAGAGAAAAAAATTTCAAAATTAATCTCCAAAATAGATTTCTAATTTTGTTAATTGAATGCCAAGAACTTTTAATTCATCTGATGAAATTTCCTATATTTCAAGATTAAAACAAACTATACAAAAAATTCATTGAAAAAAATCTGTTGTATTCATACAGTCAAATAGCTACTTATTGCGGAGCAATTAAATTTCATTTATAAAACCAAAAAGGATATAGTTATCAATTTGCATAACAAATGCATCAATATTTGTAACACTAATTTATTACAATAATAGGATCTGGTGTTTAAAAGTGCTCTTCACTGAAGGCGAACATCACTTCTCTTTTTATCCTATTTATAAGAACCTCAATTTGTTGTTCTTGGAAGGAAAGAAATAATGCACATAAACCTGGTCAGCTTTTTAAAAAATCTGTAAACATACTGGGCTTCTTCTCACATCAAGACTGTTAGATTATGAATCTTTTTCCTGAGATTATCTTCCCCAAATATGCAAAAATCTCCCTCCCTTCTCTCCTTCATGTCTTTGCTCAAATATCACCTTCTAATTGAGGCCTTGAGCAACCTATTCAAATTACAGCTATGCCTTCTACATGCTTTGCACTCTTCTGTGATTTATTTATTTTTTCATAACTCTTATCACTCTTTTAAGAGCTATGGATTTAGCTTTTTAATTTGTTGCCTTCTCTCAGTAGAATGCGAACAACACTAGGGCAGGGATTTTTTGGTTGTTACCCCAGTGGCTAGAGGAGTGCTTGGCACTGTGAAAATGGAATGTTAAATGACTTTAATAACCACCTTGATTTGCTTGAGCTTCCATTTTTTCCAGGGAACCATGAAGAAGAAAAAGAGGCCAGCTCAGCTAAGCTGACATACCAATGATCCTTTGCAGTAGCAACAAAGATCCCTGCCCCAGTGTGGAAAGAAACCTGTAGCAAACAAGTCAAGGCTGGATACAGAGTCTGCTGGCAGTCAACAGATGTCACAAGTCTTGAAGAAACATCCTGCGCCTGCAGTTTGCTGATTACTGACAGCTGTCCAAGGCCATTCCGCCCTGATTAAAACATCCATCCCCTCACTCCTCACCGCACCTCCCAACAGTCATATAAGCTGCCTCTGCAGCTTGGCCTTTGGAGCAGAAGCCTCCATTTGGTGCTGCTCAATAACTCTTCCTTTTTACTTTATGGAAGGTCTCCCAGTTATTTCCTTTGTTGACAGCACACAGTAAGTGCTCAATAAACGTGTAATTGTTGAACGAAAGAAATGTGCTTTTTATGATTGCACTTTAAAAAAGTAGACCAGAGATACAGATTAAGGGATTATTGTTAACTATGTTTTATAGTCAGTTAGCATATATATATTGATATCTTCAGTCTATAAACATATTATTTGAACATAGGTGCTAGCAGTGTATTAAAGAGCCTACTTCCCAGAAAAGCAGAGGTTGTTTCACTGACATCATAATAATATCAAGTATACATTAAATAAAGTGTTAGGGAAAAAAACCCTATTGAATAAGACAGTGCTGAGTAGTGGTTAATGGCACAGACTCTGAAGCAGATGACCTTGAGTTAAATTCCAGCTCTGTCATTTGTATCAGTGAATGTCTGGACAAAAGCCATTAACTCTCTATGACTCTATTTCTTCTTCAGCAATATGAAGATAATAAAAGAACCTACTTTATAGAGCTGTTGTAAAGATTAAATGTGTTATTAGGTATAAAAGTCCTTAGTATCTGGCTGGTGCACACAAAATACTACGCAAGTGGGCATTATTTTTTATAGTTATTTCTTTTTTTTTCTTTTCCCTTGAGGGGAGGAGAATTTTTTAATTGGTCCCTTATCCCTTTAATAGCATTTCCAATATATGTTTCATTAGATAAAATATGCGTACTAGGACCATATTCCAAAGAAGATAAGAGAAGAGAAGAGGGGAGAATGGATAAATTCAAAAGGAACTGTGTAACCCTAAACAAGTGACTTAACCATAATTTTCTGGATTTTTGAGTTACACACGGATGAGTTCAATGGAGTAGAAGGATACCTAGTGGGAATCAGAAGCCCTAGGTTTGAACCTTTGTGTGTGTGTGTGTGTATGTGTGTGTGTGTGTTTTGGCTTGGTATCCTAGAGGAATGAACTTACCTCCAAAGTCTATCAGGTTTTGTTTTTTTTTGTTTTTTTTTTTGCTATCCATTGTTTGTTTCTTGTGTTTTCTTTCCTCCTATATTTAATCATACTTTTAATCCTTACTAAGATCACAACTACTATTTTTCCATTTTTCCTAGCAGCTTCCCCTTTGGAAAATCACTTGTGTGAATTCGTTGGGCCTTCGATGATGATGGTTTCCCCAAGCAATAAATTGTGGTTGCTTCATTAAGAATCTGCTTGCATGCATGGAAGTACAGCTTAATTGTGCTGAAATTACGAGCTTATGATTTTTCCTGCAGTGAAAGTATTTGCACCATATAGTGGCTTTCTTAACTTATTTACCATTATATAGTTTATTTACCTAGTAACATCATAATTGAATTGAATCATCTTTCTATGTACAAATTTTCTTTGAATAGAATGTGGCTATTTACAAAGGTAATAATTGGATGTTTACTTTGCACAACTTTTAAACTTCCATAAAATCTGTATTAATAATGATCGCTAAGGGAAAATGTGTTTAGATAGGACAAATGACGTTAACACTGACATGTAGTTTGGTTTGCTTTTGTCCTATAAGTGTAAAACATCTAATTCATGTCAGGAAATAAAGTAGATTCTAATTTTTCATTCTCTTCCAGTCACTTTCAATTAATTTACAGTGCTGTTAACCATGTCCATCTCCACATTTGGAATTATATAGCAAGTCTTGGAGATAAAACTATGGTATTGGCCACTACCAATAAATGAATTTCCATATTACTAGTACTTATGATCCTTGCAAAAATCTTGAGAGCTTGTTATGGTATATCTTTATTGCTGACTTTTCAACATTTGTGAATCCTGAAGACTGTGGAGTAAGAAAAGTTGTTGCACTAGAATTCTATATGGTGAAAATATTTTTCAAGAAAGACCACAAAATAAATAGTACTACCCTTAGTCCTGGGCAATTGGGACCTCTGCCCTGGGCCCTGCAGTTAACAGGGCCCCTCTCTGGACCTGTTATGGCCTTACTCTTCAAGCAAAGGTTGATATACAACTAGGAAGTCCACACATGAGTGAGGACTCATGGTGAGGGATAGAGGTGGGGATAGGAAAAGAATATGGGTTGGGATGCGCAACAGAATCTTCCATTTCTTCTCTTTTATGAGCCCCATAAATGTTATGGGTGGGGTAAACAAAGGCCTTTTAGATAAAAGTTATGTGTTCCCTGCATAAAGACATTTTTTCACATAAACATAACTGACAGTTTACCTCCAGCAGACCCTTGCTAAAGAAAAGGCTGTGTTTAACTCAGAAGCAAAGTCACCTAAGATAAAAGGTCTGTTAAGAAGGGAAAAAATGAAAAACAGAGAAAGAAATAAAATTGTAAGTGAATCTAAAAAATACTGGCTGTACAAAATAACAACAATAATAATAACATATTGCAGGTTAAAATATATTAAATATAGGATATGTGTGTATAAGTCAGTAGAGTCAATGATTGGGTCTAAGAGCCTTGTATTTTCCAGGAGGAGGATAAAGTTGTTTATTCAATTTAAACTTTTATAAGTTTAATATTTGCATTGTAATCTCTTTAAGAATATTAGAAAAACAGAAGTGGATATATATATTCCAAACTAAAAAAAAGGAAAAATCATAGAAAAGTAAAAGTACTCAACTAATCCATCAAAAAGTAGAAAGGGAGATAAAAATGAAATATGGAATAAGTAAGACAAATACAAAACATAAAATTAGATGATAGATAAAAATATGAATTTATTAATAATTATATTACATATAAGCAGACTAAATGCTACAAATATCAGACTGGATTTTAACATATCCAGTTCTACAACATTCACAAGAGAAACATAAGGAAAAAGAAAGGTTGAAAGCACAAGGTTGGGAAAAGATAAACTAGGCAAATTCTAATTAAGATAAATCTGGTGCAGCTATAATAATACAGGGGGAAAAAAAGACTTTAAGGCAGAAGGAGTACCCCCATACTGCCCCTGGACATTGCTGCCACGACCAAAGGATACCTTCAACACTGTTGCCTTGGCTAGTACATTCTATGTGCCTCTTTACACAACTAGGTTAAAAATCTTTCTTCCCTAGCTGCCCTAAATAGGTGAAGCATTAGCTATATTCTTCTGGCTTCCTGAGTGGGGAAAATGCCAATAATATTTCCTCTCTTTTTATTTTGGTTTGTTTATTTGGAAGGAATGGGAGATTGTAATCATCTTGTTAATTGCTTCTGACTTTTAATTTACTAGAGGATCATATAATCTCATAAAAACCATGAACACAGAGACCAAGTTCTTTTTAAAATGCTGAGAGTCCAAGCATCCTACCAGTTACTTTCTGACTTGAAATTTTCAAGATTAAAAATATTTTGATATAAAATATTACCATGGCAAACAACAAAATAAAAAGCATCCATTTCAACTATAGCACAAAATTCAAAGATTCATAAGAATTAGTAACAGAAGGATTTCTATGTTCCTAACATGACTAACTCCAATTGGGATTTCTGGTTTATTGATACATCTGCAAGAAAAGTACCTAAAATAACCTTAAATAATTAAAAGTCTAAAATCCAATCTCCCAAAGACAAATAGGTTGTCTAACATTTCCCCCCAAGTCACACAGTACTGAGCCATTTGCGATACGAGGCTCTGCCTCACAGTGATCCCTTAGCCTAAACTAATCACAATGAAGCAGGTGGCAATTTGACAAGGAGAGACAAGCTGACAACTTTTCCTCAAACATCAAGCATACTCTATGTTTCCAGAGCCAAGCTGGATTTGACATTTAATTAAAAAAAGTGTCTTAACATAGGTCTACACAAAAAAATCTAGGCTGCTGCAACAAAATCAATTTTGTCTTATTTAAAGCTGAAAAACCTTGATGCCCAAAAGGCAGGAGTTTTATAATAAAAGTATCACTGCTCTCCCTCCAGGAATACTGATAGTAATAAAAATAACGCAACTGACTAGTTTATGGCATTGGAATTGGCTCAAGAGTACAGAAAATAACAATGTTTATTAAGAAAATTGAACTTCTAGATATAAAAAAATCATTGCTATAATTAGCTAGCAATTCAGATAGGGTATTCCATCAACTTCATATATAAGAATATATTTACACTGACATATGCAAACATACTGTGTGCAAATTTATATGAATATATACACACACACTCACAAAAATACACATATAAAGGTTTTGAGAAATAGAAATGACACTTTAATTAGATTTTATAAGAGACCAAATACACACATAAGTTCTCATTATAATTAGTGACAAATAGAATTAATGCAGTTTCATTATATTATCAATCTATCCAAATAAAAAATTGATATATTTAAATGTATCAAAAGAATTTTTAAAAAAGAAAAGTTTTGGTAAATATTATTTTTTAGAATAATGCCATTCAGTTTTCAAGGCTTATTTGTAAGTGTGTGTGTGTCTGTGTGTATGTGTTTGACAGGTGAGGAAAACTCAATATTCTCTATTAGCCATTCAATTTCAAATTATTCAGAATATAGTGAGAAACTAAGCCAAACTTAAAAGCATAGTTAAAATTCTTCTCGCTATTTTTTTCTCTGTTAGGATTATTCATGTACCATGCATCTCTCCTTCTGGGCAGAAAGTTCCCTTTTGGTGATGCTCTGTTCTTGTGACCCACCTCCCTCTTCACTCCAGCCCCTGGTATGTTACCTGGCACCTCATAAATGCTTATTGTTGCAAATATTGATATTTCAATGTCTTAAGGTACCAGATATCGAGCCCTGGTTACAGGCCATCATTCACACTTTATTGGCTCATTAATTGTCCTTGTTGTTCTACTAGCATCCACTTCTAAGCCATTTCATAGAAGACGGGAACTAAATTTCCCAGAATACCCTGTGTGGTTGCAGGTTAGAGTTTAATGATAAGTTATAATTCTCCAAGGAGGCCATGATGGCCACACACTGGTGCTTCTCAGACTGCTTCCTGATTGCCTACTCCTCTGGAGAAGATTGATAAAGTTCATGGGATCTTTTGCAGAGAGTTGAGAGTTGCAGTGATTTCCCAACCAACTTTGAAGTCCTGTGGTTCAGGCTGGAGTCATCAGTGACTGCTTCCTGGCTTTTCTCACTACCACCCTGCTCCCTATCACCCACAGCCCACCCCACTTCTGCCCACATTGCACATGCCCCAACTTCTATCCTAAACCCCTTTGTTCCCCCAATCCCTAGAGCAGCTCTGGTTTCCTAACCAAACCCACAATTTACTCAAAGATACAATAGATGCCATATATCATTAGACCTTAAAAGCTGTCTGATTTCAAGGCAGGACTGGTATAAAATCCAGAAAGAAACAACCAAGCATATAAAACTTTCCTTCCTTTTAGAAGTTAATGACTTCCTTAAGAGACTTTGAATGCATTTGAAACTTTGTTTTCTGTTGCACATAAATGTCTGATGTAATATTTCTCTAAGGTACCATGAATCAGGTACATGTTATTATAAACAAAGCACTGTGAGCAAAACCCTGTACCAAGACTACACCACTACACTAGGATTTAAGGGATCCCACTTATACTGCACTATTTTACCAAAGCAGAAAAGGAGGATTAATTATCTTTCACTACTCTGTAGAGCCAAGATTTATGAGATTTTTTACAGTAACAACAATGCCAGAAATTTAAAAAACTTGTACTGCTATGTTTCATACGTGGCTGTTATTTTGTCTTGCCCCTCTGTTGTAAACCACTTTGAATCTGAACATCTAATTTATTCAGTTACATAATCACCTTCATCCTTCTCAGTTATAGTTTTATCACAATACATTTTCCTAAGCATATACTCTATGAAAGTTTAAACAATAATAATGATGATGAAATGAAGCAAAGAAGGAACACAGGAAGCTTGGAAAGAGTTCCCTAATGTATAGCCTGAAAACAAATCAGGTCACATTATATAATATTTAACTAATTGATACACAATATTGTAAGAATGAAATAAAAAAAGACAGGAACTATTTCTTTAAACAGGAAGACAAGGATGATTCATAATGATATCTCTGTCTCTTTCTCTGTCTCTCATGTACACACACACACAGAGACATACACACATACATATAAGAACATACATTTAAAATTTCAAATGTTACAACTGATTCTATAAGTCTTATAAACTTCAATTCTCAAAATAATCATACGTTATTGGTGTGAGAAATACCTACTATTTACATACTTACAGACTTCTTAAATTTCAGCTCTTCTATGAAGTCTTTGCTTTCCATCCCTAGAATTGTCTTCTCCTTACACTATGATCTTCCTATATTCTACACAGATTTTTACCACAACAATGTTAACATTTAATTCTATTTATTTCTTTACTAATGTTTCCCTCACTACACTACAAGCTTCTTGGAGACAAAGATATAACTTAAAAATACTTATATCTACAATATCCAGAACAGTTTGTAGAATATTTCAGGCCACTAATAAATGCTTCTTTGCTATATAAATAAATGAATTGAGGAAATTATTTTTTTCTCCGTGAAGTTGTAAGCAATGGTATCAACTGATATTAAGGAGAATGATAAATGCACATCAAAGCATGATCACTAGGCTTAGAGTAGAATATTCTATATTCACTACATAAGTCAAGTGAAACCCCAAAAGAAAATTAATTCAGGCAATGGTTACAAAGAACACTTTTGCTCTCTACTTCTGTTCTGGAGTGGACATTACACTTCCTCTATCTGTCCGCATCTACATTTCCCATTGTCTACTGTACTCCATTGAAATGAGGGTCATCTTCCATTTTATATTTGGTAGGTATAGAATTTTTGCTAAAGGAAACACTGGAAAAACAAATGAAGAGAAGTCTAGGGAGGAGGATAGAGGCCTGCTTTACTAATGGCAGCATGGGCTGAATAAGAGATTATGAATGATTAAGGAGTGAGGGCCAGAACTTTCAGAATTCTGGAAGAAAGACTATGTGAGATATTGTGCTGTGGGGCTCGGGTAATGAAATGTAGCATTGGGTTGAGAGGAAGCTCTTGTCTCTGCCTCAGTAGCAAAGTTAGAATCACTCCGGCGCTGCAAAGATGAAAAGTCATCAGAACATCCAGAACCAACTTTCTTGGCTGGGACATTGGCATTTCAGGATAGAACATGGTGAAGCTTCTAACAAGCAATTGTGCAGGACGCTAGTGTGAGCAAATGCAAGCAGGAGCAAGAGAGAAGGTTGGGGAACAATTAAACATGTGACAGAAGCTTATAAATTCCTCTATGGTTATTTGCAAAGCAGTGCTGTTAAACTCCCACAAATCACATTCAGGTGTGAGAGAGAGAGCTTTGCTCATGTTGGTATAGAGCAGGGCTATAAAATCAAGGGTTATTTGACTGACAAGTAAAAGGAATGCCAAGTTATTTTGAGGGCCCAGTTGAAATTGGAAACAATAAATCTGGCCCCCTGACAGAGTGGGGATGAAATCCATTAGGAGGTTTGTGCAGTGAGCCAGGTAAAAACCATGGATTTTGAATCAGAGCAGTGGCAGTTGAAAATTATAGAAGAGAATTAATGCAGGAATATTAAGAATGGAGAATCTGTAATAATTGATGGCTTATTGTACACAGAGTTCACTGTGAGCAAGGAAGCTAAGAATGGCTCTCAGTTGTGAAGCTTGAGCAATGGGTGGTGGTTTAACTAACTGAAAGGGAAAAAAGGAAGAAAAGAATATTTTATAGGGAAGATGATCTGAAGGTCTATAGCATTTACATGGTATTTGAAGCTGCTTTATACTTAGGAAATCACCAAGAAAAAGTACATATAATAAGCTGATCAGCACGCCCAAGGCAGGACCTGGGGAAAATAAAACATAAGGGCTATACATAATAAGAGACAGAATATAAAGCAGAATGAAAATCAGAATTGTGATATATAAAACCTGAGGGTAGAGTGGTTTTCAAAGAGGGAGGATTCCACTGTTTTAAATTTTGCTGAAACCTCTGTGTAGTACAGAGGCAGCCATGTGCTCAATTAACTTTACAAGGCAGGATAGCAAATCCATTATGATTATGACACAAAGAGCAGAAGGAAGATAGAGGGCTTAGTAATTAATTTTGACTAGGGACATTTCACTGTGTCCAAAGTCCCTGAGAAGTACCATTAATAGGGCAATAGCTAAACCAGTGTCCTCCAAACAAAGAGTTTGATTATACAACCCTGTCAGTAAAAATAAAATTGAGCATGGCTCTCATAAATGTTTATTTTAGGATATCTTGAGTATAATAGTGAATGGAAAAGCAATATTTATTTGAAAGAAACAGATCCAATAGAAAGTGCAGTGGTGGAAAAGTGTGCAGTGGAGGAGGAGAGTATGTCAAGGAGATA